>JAVQIZ010108232.1:0-29480 GCA_036023535.2 Galaxias brevipinnis
GTTTACGATCAGACGTTCGGGATTCTTTTGTTTCTCACCTCGGAATCAGACATCGCTTTTTGCACTGTTGGTGAGAACCAAAAATATGCACAGCATACACATGATTCATGAAACACTGCCTTGTTCAGGCTCATGAAGTCAAGTCAGGGTGTGCATGGGCATGTGTGGGATGGGCCATTGAGGGATTGGAGGGACCAAAAACTCAGGAGGATGGCCTTTTTGAGTGTTGTGATTCAAATTCTAGCAATTTTTTCCCCAATTCTCTAAAACTACATACTGAACCTTTAAGTTCAAATAATTGGAGACACGTGTATGTCGCAAATCAAAACTGTTCACACATATTTTATCTTATGAGTAGCCTAAGCCTACTTGCTATTGTTATTTTCTCTTTTCCATGCTGCCTTGCTGTATGGATAAGTCTCGGGCACACCGGAGGAATGACACCGTGTGAGCTAGCGTGCCTTCTGATATACAGTTTAATTATTTATACTTTCATTTGAGTCGAGTAATGCAATCAACCAAACCTTTCTGGCTGTTTTTAAAAAAACTGAAGCCTCTTGGGCATAACTCAGGAATGATTCATACGCCCAATTTGAATGTTTCACATGGCCTAACTGTTGATGTACTCTCCTTCAAATATATTTAAGTTGGCGTATCAGGTCAGCATTATGTGGAAATGCTGTAAACTCTGAAACCTTTAGTAAGCCACAGGGCATTGCTGCCAACTCTCACCGGAAAAATAGGCAACCTCACCTTTTAAAACAAGCCCAAAACAACAAAACTACAAATGTAGAATACAAATTATTAAAACCATATAAACTTATTATTACTATATATGGGTATGTATTAGTGTCTTGCTTGTTTTTTGTTGTTGTAACCTGTAATAACAGGTTCATACATTCAACAACAAAAAAACTTTGTTATTTATACTTAACACGATAGTTCACTCATATTCAATCTTTTTCTTTTTTCATCAGATACCAATATTTTATTTTAAACATTGTATTGTCATTTAGCATTTCGCAATCAAACAGCAGAATGTCAAAGGAGTTGAGAAACTGACTCCACCATCATCGGGGTCCTTCCTGAATTTTTTAAAACTACTGCCATTTGCTGGTTCTAAGTTTGATTTGCTCAATGATTTATGGGCACTCTGATGTACAACAAATTAACCATTTAAATGCCGGTGGTCGAAAAAAAAACAGTGAACCAATTGATCCGATGACCCAAACTTGTTCAATATACATACTTAATTTAGCCTAAACAACAACATATATTGTTAAAGAAAATCAGTGAAGTATCCCTTTAAGTCCTTTTCAAATGCTGAACTCACCCCACATTTTTGGTCTCATCATCACAAAATAAGCACCATAGTGCTCCACTGAACTAACTGCTGCATGGCAAGCGATATAGCTAGCTAACTGAAGCAAAGGCTTTTTAATTGTATTGAAACGTAAATGGGAGGATTATTTACACCTAACAGGACCTTTGAAATTATTAGGCTAGTGAGCAGACGGTATCATTCTACCTACGCATTGGTGAAAATAGAACACCCCCCCCCCTGTTCCCTAACAAGCAATCATATTTGCAAGCGACTTTGAAAAAGAAGCCCAAAGTCACTTACAATAAGCGGCCTTTGCAACTCTGTCACAGGGTTTTTGGTGGAGACCCAACCCTCACATTGGATTGGCTGGTGAAATGTATCGCCTCGCATGACTGGCTGGGATAGGCAGGTCGGTGTTACTGTGTGTGGGAAAGGAGGTGAGAGAAATGAGTGTGTGCGTGCGCCCGTTGGGTGTGTATATGAGCACAAGGCTTGGAGAATGCGTAAACTATCAGTCAACGCCCACGTTAGTTGTATGAGTAAGGAGAATTTAACCAGGCTAGGGACCAACAATGCTCTCTTTGGTCAAAGGCCTTTTTTTCTTGGTGAATGACACGTTTTAGCCCTATATTATTTCAGGAAAAACAGGCTTTGAGTAAGTCATACAAAAACTAAAAATAACACCCTCACACACTCACAATAGGCACAAAAGAGCTCTCCAGACATTCAAGTTTAGCTCAACAGTCACAGTTCAGTAATTCTAAAATAATTTATTGATGGATAGACTGGCAGCAGTAGTGTACAAAAGTCCAGTATCAAATGTTGCTTTTAGTGGTTGAGTGGTTGAACCGGGACATTTCCCGTTGGCCTGAGGGAAGTTTTGGCCTGCCGTGAATAGTCCACCTGACCAGCAATAAAATAGCAAGCGGGAATGAGTTGATGGACCTCTCAGAATCCAAGCATCAGGCACAAAATAAGCAACATGCACACATGCCATACTAAAGGGCTAGCTGTAGCTGATAACAGTGTGTAAACAATCCTTGGGCTACAGTTTGCACATCTTTGTGGAGGAATTATATCATCGCAATGAGTGCAACACAGTGATTATTAATTTCAGGGAATGTGTGTGTGAAGTTATTTTATACTTTTCATATGCTTGATGCTTGAATATAAAGTTAATCATTTGAACATTTGAGTTAACTCTGTATCTCATTCTCTTTTTAAGAAGTGTTTCGTGTTTCTCTCCTTGTACATTTGTATGTGCTATAATTGATGTAGTATATTGAGTTTTTGAGGGCATATCCATAGCCATAGCATCCCTTGAAAACTCACAATTCAGATGGAGTAGACTACTTGTTGGTCAGTCCCAATGTATTTTGTATTCTAGATAACCTTCCTCCCAGATGAACATAGTGGCCAAAATTACCTGATGGTTTATGTTAGCAGAGTGGCCTGGGATGGAGTCAAACTCCCAGCCTGAATTAGGCCTACTGTTTCTGTCTGCCCCCGAAAGCACCCCACATTTTTGGTCTCATCATGCTCTGTAGCTAGCTAAGGTGTGGTGTATCCCGGACAGATGCCCGGGCCTGAATATGTCATGTTATATTGACTTACAGGGGATCAAATGACATCCAAGAACTAAAATCACTATCACACAAAACTTTAAATCATCTAAATTCACATTTATGTTTGTTTCTCAGAAAACCTTTCGTCCCAAAAATGGCAGTTTAAAGCAAGCTAGCTAACTAGCTAGAAATGCTCCCTGAAGTAGTTACTTATGTAGGTGGGCCAGCTTTCTGGCGTTCTCTTTCTCTAGCTACCAGATTATTTTAATAAAGAGGCTTAGCTACAAAGTTTTTGCAAGTCAATAAAGCTTTGTATCCGACAGTAATCCTATCACCAATAAACTACTGTTCCACCAGACAGTCTGTAAAAAAGCGGGATCACAGAATTAGCCATTACTGTTAATGTTGTGTGTTTTATTTAACTAATTTTAACTAAGTTAGCAAATATATTCTTTTTTTGCTAGTATATACGTATGTACATAATGGCTTTTTATTTTTTATGTACAGTACAATATTAGCAACTGCTGGCGAGCCATGAAGGTATTGTCCTTGTAAAGTGAGATGATGAATGGTTTAAGATTAATAGTGTCCAATCCATCAGTCCAGATATGTTTTACTGAGGTATTCAAATCCCCTTGGCTTCAGAAACAACCCCTAGAGTAGTTTTCTGGTCACCGATTTGTGGCAATATAGCCAGCTGTTACTGCAACTTACTGTATCTGGCTGTATACTATGACGACACAGGCCAAGCAGTCTTCTTTGCTGAATATCTAGCTTGTGTTACTGCATATTGAATCAAATCGAGTTTAAATAAAATACAACAATTTTTTTTATCCCAACCAAACTAAACAATTAGGAGAAATATAAACAAGGAAGCATATTGCTCTTTCAATCACCTTGACTTCACAGCACTTCTGTTTTTCACTTACTTAGTGGCTTGCTTGTTGTGGGCTGATTAACCACAATGGCAGTGTAATTTACACCTACACCTAAGCGAAGACAGCTTACACTGCAAAACAAAGTAAAAAAGAAAGAGTGAAGCAGAGTAAAATAATGATTGGATAGCATTAGAAGGTAGAGTTACCCTGAAGTTACCAGTGTCTGTGAGCGCACTCTAACTAGCAACATGCAGTGGAGGGGAGGGCAAAAAAAAGGATGGCAGGGGCTGGGTTGTTTTCAAAACAGTGTTCAGGCAGTTTCCCAGAGAGCAAAATTAAACTGGGCCGGAAACGAGCAAAATGTGCGCCAAGATTCGGCCCAGATCGGTACAGGTCCGCCCCAGTGTCTTTTTGCACAATGGTGTGAATCTGCATTATGGACCTTTGACAGTTTTGTGCCAGAACTGGGCAAGATTAAAAAAAAAAATTCAAGTCAATATGGCCCACAGCTATGTTGTTACCCATTCTTATTTTTTTTTGCTCTAATCAGCACTGTGCCATTGGTGTTCCAGACCGTACAAATATTTCTTTTCGATGTTAATTTAACACATCGTCACATAGTCAATACAATAGTAGTACACGGTGACATCACTACCGCAACTCACACAACATAAATTACATTCTAGCCGCCTACTACGCCACCATGAATCCATTAGTAAAAATGAATCACAGATATGTCTTACATAGTTTGAAGGAGTGTCTCCATAATGCTGAAGACGTTCTCAGTTACGGTTGCAAAACATTCTCTCCCAGAACCACTTGCGGCATAATGCAAATTAGTTATGATGTAGTAATTGCTTATTGGACTGCAAAATAAAGTGCTTGTTGTCACAAGTTGCGCAATAGTATTCTGGCTCGTGTGCGGTCTAGTAATATCATCATGATTGTCAATCAGAGGGTTCCAGCCACATTCGGTGCGACTGTGCACACCGGGTGTGAATTTGTTTTTCATTTTACAGCGGGTGTGATTGCTATGGACACTGTGCCGAATCCGGCATCAACTTGCCAGATCCGGCACAGTGTCCACTGCTATCTCGGTTGACAGCTTTAATAGGCCTATATTAGATATAGGGGGAGTTGGGTAAAGTAAGATGAGGCTGATTGGAGGGTGGGTTGGATGTATGCGAATTTGTGGAGTTGGAGAGTGATTCCGTTTATAAAATTAAGCAATAAAAATTTTTTTTTTAATTTACTTTCGAAACATCAGTTTATATATCGGTGATCGGTGGATTAAGACTTCCCCAAAATCAGTATCGGCCTTGTACCAAAAACAGTGACAGCTCTAGGTGGAACCCCACAAATCCACAGACGTATGGTGATGGAGCGTAGAGGGTAGAGTATCTGCACATACATTAGGACTGAGACGTGTTTCCCAGTATGATAGAGCAGCATAGGTTTCCCTTCTAGACCGTCAAACGGTATAGAGAGGGTCATGTAAAGCCTGGTCCACTCTGGATGAACCACCATACTGCCGCATCCCACTTGGTGTGGAGAGAGGAGCAAAGTAAGTTAGCTGCGTCCTCTGTAGCCAGGAGGAATTGGTATCACAGGGTGGACACCCTCAGAAGAGGCTCCTGTGTTCAACAGTCACAGCTAGCCATCTTCAACACAGCACCCAGATAAGTATGGCTATGACTTCGATGGAAAGGCTCCTCTCCCCAAAAAGCAATTTATACTAGTCACCAATGAATCACCTATTATAAGTATTTAGTAACTTGATCATACTGTATACCACTCTGTAAGAAATGTCAAGGTAACACTTGATCTTTAGTTTAATCAAAATTATAAATGTTTCTTAATTAAAAATATCTAACATGTGTTATATGAATGCAAATACTGATATACCGTATGAACAGAAATTGTTGTCCATATCTAAGTTTTCCAAAAGGTTAATATTGATATTATGAAGTAAGTCTACTGTATTCCCTTCATGCCAAGTAATCACTTCATATATCATGCCACTTCCTAATCAAATTTCCTTTATTTTCCTATTCTCTCTTCTTTCCATTTCTTCCCTCAAGTGTCTTCCCTTTCCCCCTCCTTTGGCTTCTCTCCTCCCTCTCACATCATCTCTTTCCTTCTTACACGTCTCGCTTCTTCTCCCCCTCCTCTACCCTCCCTCCCTCCATCCCTGCTGCTTTTTATAGCCTGCGTGCTGCAGTGCTGTGGGCCTGCCTGCCTGCCTGCCTGCCTTCCTGCCTACGTGGTCAGTGGCTGGGGAGATGGAATCATTAACCAGGGAGAAGTGGCCCCACTCTAGCCCTTATTAGTATGCTGCTGTTGGCACGGCTCCATCGCCAGCTCTGCCTGCCCGCTGTGAAGAGCTGAGCAGCACACAGGTCATAAGTACATATTAAACACATTAACCATAAACAAACACACACACATACAATTTATATGTGCTGGCTCCTCCAATCATGCACTTGAGCTTATTTACAGTTCCATAGAGAGACAAAAATATGTGCCTGTCATTTTCTCCTATTTATATTGTGCTTACATTTTTAAACACCTACATGGTGTATGTCAGAAAAGCCCCGATGTGCATATACAGGCAAGCAATCCTTTTCTCTTTGTGCTCTCAATCTATTCTGATCTTTTTCTTTCTCTCCTCCCTCCCTCTTTCCTTCCATTTCTCACTCAGTCTTTTAGGGCATGAGCAGGAAATAGAGGATGTAAGTCCCAGACGGGAGCTCTTGTCGGCTGTGTTTGCTATCTGTCCGATCACATTAAGGGGCTGGAAGGGTAAGCAGCTCTCTCCTAGACCTCCGCTGCTCTCGCTCTCGCACACGCAGGCACGCACACGCACACACACACTTCAGCCTTGCAGTCCTCATACTGTCATCCACTCACAGCCCAGACAAGTCTGCTTATTCCGCCTGTCCTCGAGGTTGAAGCAACCAAAATAGGTGAGAAAAAGTCGGTGTGACAGCCTGTGCCTCGGCTTCAAAATAGCTGCCCTCACAGCTAGAAAGAAATCTTCAGCAAAATACTCTGCGCTTTTGGCTCTGCCACTTTTCAAGCCACTGAGTGTCATGACTGTATGCATTCTATCACAGTTAGCAACTCCATGACGAAATAACGATCGGCGTATCTAGTCATTTGATTTGGATTCCAAGTAAGATGGTGTTCAAATGCCATCCAAGCCCTTGGAATTACAAATGCCTCATTCACATGCCTTGTTGCCTGGGGAACAAAGTTACAAACACAGATTGCTCATTACTGGATATATTAAATGTGTGAAGTAGAGTCTTAGTTGACTTAAACACATGTCTGTGGCTAAACAAACAGTCGTGATTAGGCCAATCACAGTGGAAGTGATGAATAATTATAAGTTTAGCTTTTTGACTCAAAATGGCTCAGGCGTTTTGGACTATTTGTCCAATAATAAACCTTATGTTCCAGTAGACATTAGAAATTTATTATTTTAGACAAATAAAACTCTAACATTTTGTCACATACACAGTAAACCTAAAAAAGACTATTGAAAACAAAGTGATATTTTACACAAGAGCAGGGCAGGATTTTACATAGGTGGTTTAGCTTCCAGTGCCTTTCACCCCTCATGAATTTCATGGAGGGGGGTTTCATGGTAAATGAAATGCTCAGCATAGAAAATGTTACAAGACATTATATAGCTGACGAGGTGTTAGCAAAGCGGGACACACCAGCAAAAAAAGGAGCCAACTGCAAATATCGGATATACAGCAGTATATAAACACTGTCATAAAGCCCTCCGGGATAGACTTCAAAATAAATACAGGGGTCTTTTATCCTAACACACTTTTCTACACTTGCTTACAGGCAGACTCTTTCAACGTCTTACAATAACTTCCCTGTCCTTGGAGTGGCATTATTCTGACGGCTCACCCAATGTTTTCACTCAGACCCAAGGCTGACGATTACTTTGTCCTCTGCCTGACCCCCGGAAACAAAGCGGCGGCCTCACTTCCTGGTTTGTCTTGAGGTGTCGACATCTAGTGTGGCCGCTGACCCTTAGACAAGCCAACGTGTGAGTGAAGGACTGCTGGTTCAAGCCTGGTGAGGAGGTAGACAAATAGCTACATGGATTCCCTGGAAACACGTTGATAGCTAAAGGGCCGCAACCCGCCATGCTTTGATTCTCCCAAACGTGTGAGGCAGACTTTTTGGTATGTGTGGGGAGCTAGATAAAATCTCATGCTGGTTTGAGAACATTGCACTGATGTGGCAAAAAAAATGTACCTTATATCAAGTTGTATCACTGCTCATGTTGAATAATTGTTGGCGTCTGTTTAATATTTTAATAAAAAGGGAATAATTATTGACCTGTCAGCAGGCTATCTACTACTGTATAATTAAATGAAAAATAATAATAATCTAAACCCTTTATATGCTGCAGGAATTGGAGACAATATGTGGGCACTAATAATTTTTGTCAATGCCAGAGTGACAAAATAAATTCAACAGCTCGTTATTTCTCAAGGTTTTATTCACCCCCACGTTATTTTTCTGTTTTCCAAATTCAGGATTCAGTCAAACTGAGGACTGGGCTTTTGCATCTTAAGACATGCAGACGTGAAGTTAAGAGAAGGTCGTTGCTTGTAGGTGTGTGGCTTCCTGCTGTGCTTCTTGGGGGTCTTTGACACTAAGTCATGCTGGAGGTCTCCAGGGAGGGCGTCAACACAGAAAGGCAGAAAGAAAATGACGAAAAAAACCCACACGCACACAGTCAACTAATCGTCAGAGAGTAGCCTTCACAGTCAACCAATCATCAGAGAGCAGCCTTCACAGTCAACCTTAACTGGCTGGCTCATCAGAGAGCAGCCTTCACAGGCCACCCGTAATGTGGGTCAGAGAGAGAAAAAGAGAGAAAAAGAGAGATGGAATCAAGCCATCCCTCCTTCTCTCCCGGCTCGGCAGTTAAGGGACTAATGATCAAAGCAGCCGATGAGGACCCACACTGAGTGCTCCCAGGTGCACTGCTACTCCCCGTCTCACTCACTGCTGTGACACTCACTTACTCACTCACTTACACACACACACACACACACGTGCACACGGGCGCGGTCCTTTAGTGTAAACAGATGAGGATACAAATGGGGAGGTCTTGTAAACATGGTGATGCAGAGATATATAAAGCTGTGCGTGTCAACCCACACAATCAGGTGTGGAAGACGTGGCGTGCACTCTCCGTTAAGTGCTCGCACAACGCAACTCACAATGCATGTGCCACAGCACGCGCCCACAGAACACGTCCATTATCCGCACCCCACGCACACACACACACGCACGCAGGCAGGCAGGCAGGCAGGCAGGCCTGAGCAGGGGGACAGGCTCCTGCTGCAGCTCCATCATTAGTGCCTTCCTCCCACCTCCACACTCCTCTCAGGGTGGTGATTCATCACACACAGCCAGCCTATAATGAGGGTGCTTAGCAAAACATTACACTCTCAGCCCCGGCACCAGGCTCTGTTCTGAGACACAGGCTCTCATTGCAGTCGCTCAGATATTTATAGCAATAGATGCTTGATCCTTCAGCACGGCCAAGGCTGGTCACTGCCTGAGCTAACGGAGCACATTCAATATTAGTTAGCCACGAATACATGATAGCTTATTTTAGAACTGTTGTTTTTTTTGTATAATATAGTATCCATGCATAAACACAGATATATCATGCTTTTCATATGCCAAACAAAAAGGGCATCGACAAAAGGTGGGAATTTCCTCGAGCACACAAAGACAGACACATTTTGCATTTATTTTTAAACAACAACCAAACTTGACAAAACAATTGAGACATTTTTTTTAAAATTTTATATATGGTAACGATATAAGTTGTGACTGTTTGACAAGGGCATTCATACTTTGGGCCACTGTTTGTTTTTTCATCGTGTACCACTAACTGGAAAAGGCTTTAGCTCCTGTACACAGAAAAATGTTATTTTCAAGTAGAGTGGCACTTTGAAAGGGAGGCGTGTGAAATGGGCCTTACTTGAATGGCAGTGATAAAGCCAAATTAGAGCGACTGAAAGATTCTTAAAAGGACCTTTCAAGCACTTATTCATGCATATTTAGACACGACTGAGGGGCGCTGAGCTATTGATTTGAATAGTGCATTTGGTTTGCGACCGTGACAATAATGATATGCTCTGAAAGCCCTCTGCAGCTTTTTGAGATCTTTAGGCAGGCGGGTTAATGAGTAAATAAGAGATTAGGAAGTAATTCCTTATAAAGAGGTTGATTTACATTAAAGGCCTTGGATCATAACTCTTTTGTTCACGAGTGTTGACCAGGGGGATTAGCACCTGGTCCCTATTGAGACTAATTATCAGATACATTGTGCATGTTCTTGTTGCAAATGTGAAAAGATTCTGAAGAATAGTGTGATGTATGCCGTAATTTGTTTAATATTTAACGGGAGACCATATAGGCACCTACGAACACACAAACACATCAAAACATAAACACATCTTATCATCTGATGAGAGAGAGTGGGGTTATCTAAAAGCATTCATTTATTGCTGTGGAAAAGAACAGTCCAGACCTCCACGGAGGACCTTGATTATAAAAATATAAATCACACACACACACACACACACACACACACACAAACACTTGACCTGACCTTGGAGTCCACATGGGTGATGTATGGTTGGGTTGGGACCGCATCAGAACAGACAGTGTGAGAGCTGCTGACGGTTTCCTATGTGGCTGTGTGAGCCTGCATTCACTCAGAGCAGGGGGGAGGTCAAGCAATGTGAGTCTTCAGTCTAAATCTGGTGAAGAGGGAGAGGGGAAGAGGCACACACACACACACACACACAGAGGAGTGTGTTTGCTTAATGATCACTCTGAATGCAATGTTGCTCCCTTGGGGACCCGGAGCAATCAGGGCCACAGTGCAGCAAGGACTAGAGGACAGAAGGTGTCTACCCTCTGTAACAGCATGGCAGAGGAGCAGTGTGTGTGTGTGAGAAAGAGGGGGTGTAAAAGTCGAAAGAGTGTTGACAGCTAAGAGAGGTATGAGCTGGTACTTTAGGTGAGCATGTTTAGAGTGGGAGCGATAAAGAGGGCGAAACGACGTGGGTGTGATTTGCTTGTCGACAGGACGGAAATAGAGGTAGAGGAAGTAATTACATGGAGGCCATCGAAAGGAGCAGCTTATTATTTCTACCACCTTCAGCGCTATCCACGTTGTCATCAGTCGCATGGAGTGGCACTTTCTGATGAGAAATCCTCACTGCGCGGCCATTTCACGGCGGAGTGGCGAGTAATGCATTCCTCCCTCTATCTCTAACCCTGTGTGGTTTTCTACAAATGCTGGGCCTGTTGACACAGCTCAGTGCAAACCACAGCTCAATAGTTTGCTGCTCCTTTCCAAAACACGGCACTCCCTGTCCATATCTGTCTGCTTGAGCGTCCTACTATCAAATTTTGTCTGGCTGCACTCTTTCTGTGTGTGTGTGTGTGTGCGTGCGTGCGTGTGATGGCAGCCGGCGTCAAAGAGAATGGATTTTCCCTGGATTGTCAGTGGGATGTAGCTGGCTATCAGCCATCACTCTTGCTGAGTCCTCCAAGTGACTGTAGGGGGATCAGAGGAGAAGGCAGCAAAAGGAAGAGGGGGAAGGGGGCATCTCTGCACATTTCTCCCCCCGGTAACATGGTGTTCTGCCATCTCCCTCCTGTCCCATTATTCTTTTATCACATGGTCTCCTTTTAGCTCGCTTCCTTTATGTCCGGGTGGCCCCACTGAGCGGTGGGGCTTCTTCAACACGTCCCTGGCAGCCATGTGCTTTTGTGCAGAGAGCCCACTGAGCTAACCGTCCCTCCTTTGTCTCGGCCACTCAGGCTTCCCCCTTTCTCCGCCTTTAATCAAAGAGCCCGACCGAACCGCAATTATACGGCAGCTCTTGACCCTTTCACCTTCCCGGTGATTGGCTGATGTCTTTGTCATCGATTCGCTCGCTCAGCCCTGATTCATCTGTCAGAAATCCAGGCTCGCCATCGCTCAGAGTATTTTTATGAATTTCTAATTGAATGGCTCCAGCCTGATTATGTTGTCTCCTCTCAAAGTGTGCGGAACGACCAACCAATCAATGGAAATCATCCGGCCATTTCAAGTATCTTTTTATTCTCGGCTGCTTAAGTTGTTTCATGGATTAGCACACCAGCGAGAGGCAACCTAATTGCTCCGTCTCTCTGCGTGTCTGTATTGTGTCTCTTATTGACATTGCTCATAAAGTGGGTCTTTAATAGAAATCCAATGCTGGTGGGACTGCTATGAATGATTTTATTTACAGAGGCAGCTCCGCGGTAGCCCTGTAAAATTGTGTTTATGACTTTGTGAGACTTCTGCACAACACTGAATTGGAAATTAGCTTATGAGGCTTGATATTTTCAAGTATATTGAATACTATCCGCTCAGAGTGCCCAGCATATTCAATGAGCTGGAGTAACAGTTTAGTAATCATTTTAAAACCCTTGATATTTGAAATGGTTGCTATTGAACATTTTTCTGAAATGGGAATGGGCTGAGGTTGAATTGGATCTGGTCTTTAAAAAAACAGTAATTAGATCTACATCCAATAGGATATGAGGATAACAGGAAGTGTTGATTCAGCTCTGTGTTTGAGTGTCTGCAATGATACAGGACGAAAGCTTTGTTGGAACATAAACACTGTAGCAAATATGTTAAAGACAATTGCCCTGGAACTCATTTCCTAAACTCAATGGATGTGAATCCAATTCCATTCCATGTTGTTGATTAACTCAATGACAGCAACGAGGGGTAACAAGAAATAGAATGGAAACAGTGATTGTCTACTAAGTGAGACAGACTTATCAGGTACAAACCGGTGGCATGGCTAAACCCACTAACATGGTACCTGAACGCTCACTGTAACTGTAGCTGACACAGAAAGTCATCAGTAATACAGATTTGAGAAAAAAACACTTCAAATTTTGCTAGCGGAGCCTGTTCGTACTTTAATGTTACAGGTTTACATCGTTCTGTTTGTGTGTGTTGATCTTTTGAACAGCAGTGCTGATAATCCGTCCTCCCTCTCCCCTGTTGAGTGGAGCTAGTCAGCAGGCCCCGGCTGCAGGCAAACCGACATTGATCTGGCCGCCCACCGCCATCAGTCTCTCCCCTGCACAGGCAAGGCAATTGATCATAAAAATGGAAATCGAGCTCCTCAGAAGGCAGGGCCGTAAAGTGTACCATGGCCTGCAGTCACTGCTTGTACAAACAGGCACACACCATGTAGCTAAAAGCAAGGGCGCAAGTGTTGTTGAAAATACTAAGTGTTGCTCACACTTTGGGGGTGGCTTTTTGAAAAAGCTGCCTTTCATCGATACACATTTAGCTAACATGCTTCTTTGATCAAACATTAGTATGCTGTTTTAATCAAATGTTTTTTGTGTTTATAGAAAGAAAAAAGACAGACAGCTATGTAATGGGCATGGGCAAAGCATCAAACATAACTGAAAGGTCTTTTACTTTGTCCTTGTCAATTTGGCCAATCATAAACATGACACATTGAAATAATCGAGCTATATCCACTTGGTTGGTCTGGCCACATTAAGAATGGACATGTAGTTAGGAGAGCATGTACTTCTCTATCATTTAATTCTGTCAATACTCGGTTGTTTATACTCTGGTTTGGCCTACTTTACCCACACTCAGTGACTCTGATTGGAATAGTCCGGTTTTAGTTTGAGTTAATCCATGAGATTTGTTTGTTGCTGCTAGATACATTTTACTACTTGCAAATTGCGGATGTTTGGATTATTTCTTTTCAATCATTTGCATTCAACTTCTAGACATAGTTAGCTAACCGCATTTGTTAGTGATTGCTAACTTTTACTGCCCAACCAAAGCAGTCTAGAACCAGGCCAGAGGCCATCCTAGCGGAATAATTAAATGCATTTTTTTTCTCCTTCTCTCTTTCCTACTAGGGTGACAATTTAACCTACATTAGTAAAAACGGTGTGGTTCTGAAGTTAGGCTCAATGTTAAACAAGTGTCTCCCATGGTCCTCCACGTCGGCGTCATGGTCCTCCACGTCGGCGTCATGGTCCTCCACGTCGGCGTCATGGTCCTCCACGTAGGCGTCATGGTCCTCCACGTCGAAGTCATGGTCCTCCACGACGACGTCATGGTCCTCCACGTCGTTGTCATGGTCCTCCACGTCGGCGTCATGGTCCTCCACGTCATCGTCATGGTCCTCCACGTCGGCGTCATGGTCCTCCACGTCGAAGTCATGGCCCTCCCCTTTGGCGGTCCTACCACCGCTGCCTGTTCTGTTCACTCAGAGAGCCACCTAATGAAGTGGCCCCCGCCAGAGGTGAGGACGACAGAGGTAAGCTCTTTGACTGCCGCCCGCCTTCCTTCCTGAAAGCCGCTCGATACTAAATCAATTACACCTCCACCCCCGCTGTCTAGCTCTCCTCCATCCCCCGCAACAAAAGGAGACTACCAATGAGCCATCCCAAGTCATTGATTTAGCTCCCAACAGACCCAAACGCACGCGCTCAAACACCACCAAGATATGGAGATGAGCACATGTCAGCCAACGACAAGAACTCTGCACTTTAATTCTGTGTGTTTTAACTTCTTATAGTAACTTATCGTAGCCTAAACTGAATGGCTTGAAAATGGATTTATGGATATTTTTATTGTTATTGGAACCGGCATGATGTTTGTCCACAAAAAAACGGCCAGCAACTTGAGCTACCATGCCACCTGAAAAGCTCAGGCACATATAGTCTCTTTATTACCGTTGTTAACTTTCAGAGATGTTTCAGGTCAGGAATTGTTTCATGAGTCATTGTATCTTTATGTCTTAATATAACCTTGTGCTACACGAGGCTCAAGAAAAGCCTTAGCACTGATACTAGTGTAATGAACAGCTGCTAACGCTGCGTGTTTTGTAGCAGCATCTGCTCAATTGGGCAGAGATTTCTTTTTATTAGACTTTCTGCTCCGCTTTGCTCACCTCCTCTGCCTCCGCTCTTATGACAAATCGCCAATGGAATCCCACGCCAGACACCTCAATATCCTGCCATCGTTATTAAAGACTGTAAAGCTATGTCTTTCCCACCAACACTATTATTCAACATCTGTCTAACACTGCACCATTGACATGTCCTAGCCTGCCAGTACATGTGTCTGACTGCTAGTGATTGTGTGAATGTGAGTATGTGACTGACAGCTGAACTCAGCGGTAACAGGGGAGGCCAAACGAAGGATTATTTTAACCAGAGGGGCCTGGCTCTCTCAACTAATCTGTCTACAGAGGACACTTCACATGTAAACACACACAAAAACACACACACACAGGCAAACAAACCATTGCTAGCTGCTGTATGTCTGTCATAGTGGATGGTACATTTTAAATAAGGAGATAAAGTCAGAACACACACAGGCTTTGGATTGACATGACATATTGCCTATGGCACTGCTAAAAAGCATGCACACACACACACACACACACACACACACACACATGCATACTCAGAAGCTCTTACCTCAGCCAATCTCGGCTGCTGCAGTCATGCAAACATTGACAAGAGGAAGCCATTTATTCCTGAATGTGCACACAGCTGGTGGAGTGTGAGCCAGTGCTGGTGTAATTATAGCGTATAATGACAGCAGCACACATTTCACAAGCTTAGCAGACGCGCTAATGCCACCACGCTTATCTTCCCTCAACGCTCCCTGATGGATAAATTGCGATTTGGAATATGATTTTAAAGGGTAAAGAATTTTACAGGGACATGAAATGAGCTTTGGGTAAATAGGAGAGGCTTGTTGTCACACAGAATGTGTCCCATCCTAATCAAATTAGGAGCATGTTGTCTTGACAACACTAGACATGAACAATCCCGGTTGTATTTAAAGACTATTTTTAACGGAGGTGCTCAGTTCATGTTGCTTGTATTCAGATGCCATCTGTAAACTAAAACAAAGAGCAGTAATAACAATCGGGCTAAGCAGCAGCGCATTGACAAGTGAGGCTGAGGGGGTGAGACCAACACCATTAACATGACTGAGAGCCAGAATCCATGGGTTCACTGGGCAAGGTCCTTGGAAGAACACTAGGTCTAGTCAAAGACTGGTCATGTTTTTCAATGGGGATGTTCCAGTGATGCTGGACTATAAGGCCACACGCCAATATGTTGGGTTGGCAAAACAAACGAGATAGACAGGACATATTTTTCATGCTGACAAGAAAAATGGTCACTAACTATTCAACACACTTGCACACACACACACACTCTCAAGTTAACTAGCACTCTGTTTGTCTCCTTCATCAGTTACCCAGCGAGTTATTTGACTTTCATCAAGCCACCCAGTGAACCATGGAAAGGGCTAGAATTGGATATCTATACATACATGCTTAGTCGCTTACATTGTAATTGACCAATTCCTAACCAGCCTACACTTTGTAAGCTGATGAACATGTAATGAACACTTGATTGCCTTATTTGTTTTCCTATCAGGGCGGAATAATTGGTGTTTACGCGGCTAGGAAAATGTAACCGCAAAGCAGCTACTCCCGGGGAGCAACTTCTGAATCCGTTTTAGAACACACACGCAAACAGAGGTTTGTATGGCTTTGAAAATCCAATTTGCTATCAGCAGGACACAGTTTGGCTCTGTATCAATTTCCAGCGGGTGGAATTTGTTCTTCCTGGTATAATGGGAAATTGACTGAGGAGGGAGAGGAAAATGACTGTCGCTGCAGAATGTTTCCGGTTGCTGTGGGAGGCGAGAGAGATGGCTGCTGGAGGGGAAAGAAATGTGTGGCTGGGTAGATGGCGGCTGGGAGGCTCGTCACGCAGGTGTGATGTGTCCGTCTCTCCGTCTGAGCTTTTTCTTTTCAACTCAACCCATAACGAGCAAAATAAAACAATGAGCTCAACACACCTCTGTTATCCTCTCTCCCTCTCTCTCTCCGTCCTTCTCTCCTCATGTTCTTCTCTCTCTCCCTTCACACTCACAGGGGTCTCCCTGCCCCTTTCAGGGGTCTCCTCTCCTAATCTATGTCGAGGCCTCCCCCCTGCCCCCTGCTGCTCCAGGCCTGTTTGTTTTTGTCTCCCTGGTGGTCTCCAGCCAGGGTCCTGGTGGCGAGGGGGCGAGGGGGGGTCACGCTCAGATGCGGCCCCGTGGTGAGCAGCCCCATTAGCTAGTGAGACCTCTAAGCCAGGTCTGGTTTACACCCCCCGTTTATTGGTGGGGTCCCTCTTCCCGTGCAGACTGGACTGTTAGAACCAGCTGTGGTACCTATGTGTGTGCGAAGGTGTGAGACAGAGATTGTGTGTGTGTGTGTGTGTGTGTGTTTGTTAGAGAGAGAGAGAAAGAGGGTTACTGTGCGTGAGGGCCACAGTGTAACGTGCTGTGTCTCTCGTCACACATGGTAACGAGTGAACTGTAAATAAATCAGCCTGAACTGCAAGAGGGAGGTAGGAGGACAGGTTCTCTGTGTGTGGTGGTGGTGGTGGTGGCGGTGGGGATTGTTTGAGCGTGGGTGAGTAAAGAATCCAACAAGCAAAGCTCTCACATCAAAGTCCTCCCAGTCAGCCTTGCAGTTTATCTATTTCCAAGGCAATAAGAGCGGGAGAACATAAAAAAAAAACATTGAGAGAAGCGTGGATTACTAAGTTTTCGAGCTGGATATTGTGTTGTTAACATAAAATTCAACCAATTTAATGGCAGGCTGTCTTCCCTCCAACACTCAATCTCGCCATAATAATCACAACCCGCCGACTTTTCCGTTCTCAGATGAGGCTGCCACGGAGCATTAAGCCATTAGATGAAGCTGTCACTTAAACTCCCCTCAGCTGCTAATAAAAGCCCTGCTCTTCTCTCTCCTTATCCCTGCCTTTGTAAAACAAGCCAGCGGAGCTGAAAATCGCCATCATCATTTCACCAGCAACAGAAACCCAGGGTGAGGTGACACACACACACACACACACACACACAACAAAAATAACAACAGGAAATTGATCTCCGAATTCACCACTGAGCCACAGTGGGGGGTGCGCTGGTTTGAGGAAATCAATGATGCTGAAGCAGGGCTGTCATTACACGCGCTGGACCTGCGTCGTTGAACGGCTGTCACACTGGTTGGGGTTAATTCCGAATGTTCCACTGCCTCTCTGCTGTGTCTCCTGCACGATCTGGAGCCTAATCCATTTACTGGGGCTTTTAGTGGGCTCGGGGAGGGCTAACAGTGTGGGAGGGAGAAAGATACAGTCGATAAATATATAGATAGAATGGGAGAGGGAAAGAGTGAATTAGAGAGACACAGAGAGAGAAAAATACATTGTTAAAAATGGAATGGTGTGTGGGTGGGTGGGTGGGTGGGTGGGTGGGCAGGAGGGGGGTGGGAGTCTGCCTGGACAGCATCAATTTCCTGATACCTCAGTGTTTTCTGCAGAATCCTACTGAGCCTTTAGGTCTGTCTATTAATGGAGGAGGACAACGGCACCGTCTGACTTTATCTGAACCACAAACACGCTAGCCCACACACAGATAGCTTGCCACTTACACCCAAACACGTAAACAAACACATGAACAGATGCGAACGCCTGCTTTCACACGCACACAAACAAAAACACACACACACACACACACACACACAGGGTACTCACGCAGACACTGACAGATGAGCCCACACCGAGACAGCACAATCAAATATAAACAAAGGTAGGAACAGATGCACATCAAACCATGCGGGCAAACGCAGCGACTTGCGCAGGAAAACCACAGCCCACATTTGCAGCTGGACCCAGCGGAGCAGAAAGTCTGGTTTGGGCGGCAGGGCCAGTGGTGCTGCCAATCCCCCCCCCCCCCACGCAGCTCAGATGTGGGAAAGAGAAAAGAGGCATGCATATTGAACAGGCCTCATGAATAAATGATGATCCTGCTCTCCTTTTCCCCCGCCTCCCGCCGACGAGGTACAAAAGAGGCGCAGGGCTAAACACTGAGAGGGGCTGAATGTCGCTTAATTGGGTTTTTGTGTTTCTTTTCCCGCCTGCCCCTTATTCCCTCACCCACCACCAGATACTGAAAAATCTGTGTCTATACAAATACAACCCCCCCCCCCACACACACACACACACACTTACGGACCAGCAGATAAAATCTGCATGCACACACAAACAAACAGGCAACAGAGGGTGACTGTGTGGAGCGGATACAGCTAGTAACAGCCTAGTCGAGGCACAAGCTGCCCTGTGATGTACAGGAAACGGTTGACACGTTCAATGAAACGGGGCAAATTTCGTGCCACTATGTTCACTCCCTGTTCCACACACATGCACACACATCTCAGAAAGCATGCCGCGTGATGTTACATACTTTGAGGATACACAAGCCGAGACAGAGAGAAAAAAAGAACCAGAAAAAATGACTTTGGACGGGCTTTCAAAGCGAAGAGGACCGTTCTCCAGTAAACCACAAAGGGCTGCCAGGGCTCCGTGGCTATTCGAGTGTGGCTTTATGAATCCAACATGGGGGCAATCTTCCGTGAAGGGCCTCGCTGATAGCCCCTCATCCACAGCGCTGACCCCCTGACACACGGGGATTATGTGTCTGAGGAAAAATGAGGTGCCCAGCTAGCAGGGATTGAAGGAGGATGCAGCGGTCTGACTGCTCACGACAGCAGTGGGTGTAGCTGCTGGCCCTCAATGTACTGAGGAAACGCTATGTTATGGGATGAGCGTGACAGTGCAGTCAGCAGTAACATCTAGCGACACATATAAGGGAACATGAACAAAAGGTTATTAATGCAAAACAAAAAAAAATAGCCATATCGTCCCACAGAGGGATTATGCAATAAAAAGAAATATGATTTAATTGGCCACATAATGTCTTTCTTGTGGGGACTCCCACCAGCAGTAAAAGGCAGAAGCCATCCTCAGGGAGACTCCCAAACCATTGAATGAAGGACTTCAGCTCCGGGCACCTTGTTGGAATTAAAGCATGAAAGAAGTCTTGTGATTGTCTCTGCATTTCATCATTCCATATTTCTTTCTACTTTCCCGCTCTATTGATTGGCTTCAGCTGCTAGGCCTGAACATGACTGAAAGCCAGATGAGCTGGCTGTAATTACTTACTAATTGCCAGAGTGATGTCACCTCACTCTCTCCGCATTTGACGCGTGGGTAGGGTTGTATATGTAAAATAATATATGTGTATGGAATGTGTGTGTTGAGCATTTGTGAGTAAGACAATAAGACCCGCATGGCCCTCCTCACTGTGAACACCAGAGCCCTCTCTTCCCCTCCGTCGCCGACCGGAGGAGGGAGAAATGGCCAGTGCGTGTGTGGAGCGAGTCTGGAACACGGCGCTGTCATGTCCTTGCAGGCAGAGCCCCGCCAGGCTGGATGGATGGATCACATATTGCACTCAGTATCCCTGCTCTCCTCCCCCAGAGCCCACTGCAGACAGCCCAGCCTCGGCCTCCACTAATGGGGCTCTGGGAGAGTGTGGAGGGAGACTGCAGGAGGAGTGTGGGGGTTAGTGGAAAGGAGCAGGAGAGGGTCGGGGGGCGGGGGCCTGAGACTGAGTGTGGGATCGAAATAGAACCTGGATCATGCTTGTGTGTGTGTGTGTGTGTGTGTGTCAGAGCCTGTCAAAACACGCGCACACACACACAGAGACACCAAGGGCCTGTGCCCCCCCCCCCCTCCCTGACACCAGCTCTCCGCCTCCTCCCCTCCGCCTCCTCGTTTTGCAAACTGATTGAGAGCGCAGGTGAGGCTGAGTGGCAGATTGACGACAAAGGCGGCCATCACACTAATCTGCCTGGGGAGCCCGGCGCTCCCACTCATTCAATTTCCTGGCTGGCTCTCTTCTTCCTGAGTACTGATAACATCTCCCCCCAGTCACGGAGCCATGGGGAGCCTTCCTCTCTGTAACAAGCCTGTGTGACGGCCGGAGGAAAAACACAAGACTGAGGAGGGCTGCCACAAATGTTCCCCCGAAGAACCCTGCAGCCAAGTCAGCTGCTGTCGCAGAAAACACTGTCTGCAAATGGCTGGCTGTAAAAAAAAGGGTTGTCGTTTATTTTCCAAGTTTAGCACAAAGGAAGATTTGTTTCTAATTGCAGCGGCTGTTTAGGAAGCCGTTGGGGGACACATTTTCATGAAGCATTAAGCTATTGTTGGAGCCAACATTTCTTGAATAGAGTTTTGACGCTGTTCATGTTTTCCTGAAAGGGCAGCTAACCAGAGGAGTTGTGGTTGAGCAATTATTTCTGCTGTTGAAACCGGAGAGCGCCAAAGACGTCAGGCAATCTGGTCGAGGTAATGGATCTGTCATGTTTGAAAAAAGGCTTCATTCCAGCCGACGGAGCTTTTTATAGTCAACGACGGACCTTGAAGAATTCACCAGCAAGGCAAAAGAAAAACTCTATTATACCCACTTTGTCTTTTTCCTGCCCCAGATTTGTCACTTATGCCTCCCTGCTTTTGTCCCTGCCTCAAACCAAAGTCCACAGAACGTTGGCGAGCCAAAGGGAGGGGGGCCACGTGACGCCACAATGGGGCTCTTCTCCAGCTCCTTTGCAGCTCCAAACTCGTGGCAACAATCAATCAGGATGACATTTATACAACCACTTTCATGTAGAAATATCACCCAATATCCAACAAGCTTTCAAGTGGGGGAAGAAAACATCAAGTCGAAGGCATGACTGTGCCCTGAATGCGGGATTACATTTCAGGAAAGATCATCGGCAATCCTATTTACACGAGCCATTCAAATCATACATTGGAGAGGCTGAGAGGCAGGGGAGCTCCTTAATAGGAGCCGTGGGGCTGACATTTTAAGGACTACTCATCTCATTCCTCAAAGCCTCTAATAAAAACCCTATAGAGTAAGTGGTCCGTGGAGAACTGCAGGGTGCCATACGATGCTGGAGAGTGGCACAAAATGGAGGTTGTATTTCATGTACGCGGGGAACATAGATTATTGTGAGCCTAAACGATAACCGAATTGCCTTTTGGTGTAAATGGGAAGGAGATGGAATCAGCCAGCTAGAGCAAATCAGACACATGTGGTGAAAGGAGAGGAATGAAAAGGGTCGTCCATTACAGGTGATAGCATCTTAGGAGAGGGCTGCTCCTTGGATTCAGCTATCTGCTTCATTATACAGGGCCAAAAATAGTGATGGCCAGTCATTTTGGTTGTTTCTTAAACATGTCCCACACACAATAGCAAATCTTTGTCATTCAATAAGATTGTTTTTGCTGTTAGCTCTTCTCGTGGTCTGACTCATTTTACCCTAACCACTAGGGAACTGGAATCAGTCCACCAGAGGAGACACATGAAATGTCATCGCAACAGGAGGAGCTCATTGCTGCTCTGCCAGCTGGCTACACAAAGAACAATCATATTCATGCAGCTCTGATAGAGCTGTGCTCTGCACTAGATTGAGCTAGTCAAGAGTCAAGATGGCCTTTCCAACTCGCCTTTTTTTTCACGCCTCTTTCTCATTCTCACACTCTTCACTCCCCACACTAGCTTTAGGGGACTCGTGTTCCTACCAAAGAAAGAAAGGAGGAGGATGGGGGGGGGGGGTGTTTGTGACAAAGCACACACACAAAGACACGCACACAATCACACACCCACGGAGACCACACACAAACACGCACGCACACAAACAAATCCCCTGCACACCACGAACCATAAACAAGTCCGTCTTCTAAAAGGAGGGAGGCAGAACAACAAGCAGAGAGAGCCGCTCAGAGTGGCTGGGCTTAAGACAAGGCGGAAGGGGATAAGTGGCTCATTCCTCTCCATTTGCGGGGATATTGCCAGGGTGACAAGGCAATCAGTCCTGTAATATGGAAGCCACATTGAACATCCACCCTGGAACCAGAGCAGCCTGAGTAGAGGAGAGGAAGAAGAGGAGGGGGAAGGGGGGACGGAGGGAGGGAGGGAGGCAGGAAAGGAAGGAACAGCGTGTGTGGGGTTTAGGATCACTGTTTGTGTGGAAAGAGAAAGATTGAAGAATGAGAGAGACAGGGAAAGACAGAGCTAGAGAAAATGAATGAAACCATGTCACGCAAAAACCTCAGTAACGAAAGAACAAGCGCGATAAAGAAAGCTGGCACTCCAAACAACACCACCAAGCTCACATTCCATTCCCACAACTACGCACGAATCAATCCCACACCAAAAAAAAAAACAATCTGTAAACCAATCCCGGTCCTCCGTCAACTGGCCAACAGCCTATCAGGTGGAGCGGTGTCCATGGTGTAAGCGCCTTGGCCCTTGGCCTCTTTTATCAGCAGCCTCAGCCTCCCTACAAGCCCTCCGCTGCAGTGGCCAATTAGAGAGTTCAGACAGGCAATCTCCCGCTCTGAGCCCCGAGTCCTAATGGGGCAGCGCAGCCCCGGCCCGCCCGCCTGCCCGCCCGCCCGGCTACACTCCATCTCAGCCAAATAAAAGGAGCTTGTTGGCAACTGGCCTCCGGAGCTGCTGAAGTAGTGACCCGGCCGCCAGAGGAGAGCCCCTTGGGAACCAACAAAAACTATGATTATGAAGGGAGAAGGGGGGAGGAGGGGGTTCACACAAATAAAACGTGACGGATGGGGAGAGACAGGGCGAAAATAAGAAAAGTTCAGTTGCGCAGCGTAAGAGGAAGAAAAGGAGAGCGACTGAGAGAGAGAGAGAGAGAGAGAGAGAGATGGATTTATACGGCGGAGTGCTTTTTCTCTGTCAGGAAGCAGGTACTTTGAGGTCAGGGGGAGGCGGCGGGCTTAATAACATCGATTTCACTCCTTTTCACAGCAAGCTGAATGTACATGCTGGAGTGGATGGAAATCCCTGTGGGCCTGAATAACAATCATGTCTCTCTGCCTTTCTCTTGCTCTGGCACATTCTCCATTGGAATTCTATCCCAACACAAACACACAGATACAGGCTAGCATGGACGTGTACCTGTACACACAAAACACACACATACGGACCAACGCGTTTTCTGATGGTGAAGAAGATTGGCAGCCCCCCTCAAATTCCTCACCACTGTCTGGAAAGTCTTGCTCCATTAGACTGCTCTGCTTCAGCGTAACCCCCACCACCCACACACAGACTCACACACACACACACACACACACGCACACACACACACACACACACACACACACACACTCCCTACAACCTCAACCCACATTCCATATCCTATGGGCTGGGATATGATTTTAAGACTTCTCAACCACACACTGCCGTCAAATCCCGAGCAATGCCTATTTATGATTTGGAGCTGTGTTGAATTCCGATGAGCGCGCACACACCACACAATCCCCGAACATAATTCATAGCAGGGAAACTCACGGCCGTCGCCAGAGTGACAGGGGTTACAATGTGACGGTAGAAGTCCTGTCACGCTCTACAGAAGATTCCTCTCAGCAGCACTGCTCACCCAACGCCGGCCGACCCAACCAGAAGCCACGGCGGATACGAGGGAATCGAGAACACTTTGACGAGAAGACGCTGTGGCAGAGTTCAGGAATGCAGGTCGAATTGGATTTGTGCATCCTTGCGCGGTTGTAGGCGCCGTTGCTTTATTTATGCCGCGTTTTCTTGTTCTGGTCAAGGTTATATATCTCATTCAGTCTGTGACGGGAAGTGCTCGAGTCAAAGAGACCGGGAGAGGACGGCCAGGGAACAAAGTCATTTCCCAGTCTCAATGGCGCTCTGGAACACACTATTTCCCCTGGGAGGCTTGGAGTTCATTACCACCAAAACACAACCTTGGGGACTAGAGGGGCACAGGCCACTAGCATCATCTGTGGATGATTCCATGCCTGTGTCTGAGTGTGAGAGTGTGTGTGTGTGTGTGTCCGTACGCGAACGAAATGCAGCGTATCCCACATGTTCTCACCGCTATCACCTAGAAAGCACGTACGAGCAGAAACGCCACTGCGCCCAAAGTCGGAGCACATGCCGCATTCCCTCCGAGCCCTCACAGTGCAGATGAAAGGGAAGCCAACAAAGGCTGCATGCCCCCACACTCGATCACCCTGATTGCTTTGGAGAGCGCACGCCAAGCCTCGCCGGAGCATCTCCATGTTGACCCAGGCCCGCTGCAGCGAGTCTGCAGACAATTAGGGGAAGCTGGAACTAGATGAGGCCCTTCAGCACTGAGTAATGTACCACCGCAGACGAGCTCGTCCAGAACCCCCCCCCTCCCCGTCAACTCTGATTAATTTGGCAGCCGTTTTGCAGAGGGTGAACTGTTTGCTCTCCCTCGCTCGTGCACTTGATCTCTCGCCCCCCACCCCTCTCTCTTTCCCGTCCTCCTTCTATAGGAGAAGGCAGGCCCTTATTCCACTCCCAACACGCGGGATTAGGGCCTGCTGGGTTTCTTGGCAGCCGCGGCGAGATATGTAACTAAAACCTCAAAACCCCCATTTAACAGTTCATCGTAGCCTTAGCGAAGGTTACGCTAGGGCTGTTAGCGGGCCAACACATTCTGTGTTGGTCATACCACTGGAGACTCAACCACGTAGATGTAGCTAACACGGCTGATTGGGGAACTTTGTGGATATCCGATGAGTGCAGACAAAATTGCTGCGGGCTGTTGAAACAACAAAACAACCCTGTCAGATATTGCCTCAGCATGCCCAAGAACTCGCTGTGCAGAGAGATGTTTTTCTGAAGGTCTATGTCCACAGTCTTGCTGTGTATTCTGTGTTACAATGCAGCGCCACACATACTGGGCTAGCACATGAAGGACAACAGGCATGCGGGTAAGCCATCCAATCGGCTGGCAGCCCCGACACAGTTAGCATGACACCAGCTCAAAGGAGCCGCATGCTAGCAGGGCAACACGACGCGTGGCGACACCTGCACTGTGCGGACGGCGGGGCTGTGAGGTGTTCCACTGAGACGGGCTCCCCGGTCGCGGCCGGGGGGGGTGAGCGGAGGACATCCATAACCGAGGAGGAGGGCCCCTCAGAGGGCTGGAGGGGACACTACAGGAGAGATGGATGGACACGGAGAACAAAGGAGGGGAGGGAAGCGCTGGTCCTCATCCGTCACGGAGGAGAGGAGTGGGGGGGGCACGCCTGCAGGGTGCTGGAACAAACCAGACCGAGTCCTTGTTTCTGTCAACGGTGACCCCTAAGGGAGGAGATGGGAGGGGGAGGAAAGGGGGATGTAATGGGTGAGTAAAGGCCAGGGAACCATGATAAAGAACAGGACAGAATTTGCTATTGAAATTTTTTATTTCAAGGAAAATGAACACCACATTAACACCATATAAAATAATTGCTGGCACAAGCCTGTGAATGTTAGCATTCTGAGCTGTAATCTCTTTCTAATGATTTCAGATGTTGAGCTGACTCGAATTCCAATGCTGTGTAAACACGAGCACCGTGATTAAATTACTTGGCGATACTGACAAACACACACACACACACAGCCTACAAACACAAAATCACACACAAACAAAAACAGAAACAAACACACACGTCTGTTGGCCTCTACCCATTCTCCTCTTGCCCAGCGAGACCCCGGGTGTCTCAGCACCTCACCTAGCCACGGAGAGCAAATCAAGCCTCCGCTCTCGGACACCGTCGACATTTCCCAGTACACCGCAGTGCTCCGCTCTGGGCGTCGCCTGGTAGACGAGGAAGGGGATTGAGTCATTGGCAGTAGCCGCAGATAGGCTCTCTATCTCCCTATTTCACGCTGCTGTGAGCCTCTACTAGGGCTCAGCGAGGAGGCACACACACACACACACACACACACACACACACACACACACACTCACAACATCGACGTTGGAGCCGCCAGACACCTTTCTGCTCTCCCCTGCAGTGGTCTGGGTGTGTGTGCTGCTGACATGCCTCACGGTCCCCCCTTCCACTGAACTGTCACGGCTGCTGCCACCAGTCAGGTGACCTATCCTTGATGGCAGCAAGCCCAGCAGGGAGGGAGGGAGAGAGAGAGGGAGAGAAAGGGAAAGGATGAGTGGGTGGAGGGAGAAAGGGAGGGAGGGAGGGAGGGAGGGGTGAGCTGGCTTGCTGCTGCACACAGCAGATAATGAAGCCAACTGCAGAGAAAATCAATTCCTCTGAAAACGGCATCTGGGCAAGAGAGGAGGAGAGAGAGAAAGGGAGAGAGCGAAGGAGGCGGGGAGGAAGAGAAATGATGCAGGGCGGCGAGAGGGAGGCAAAGAAAAGGAGAAAGAAAAGAGGGGTGACATACCAGGCTGCCCCTGTGTAACCAAGGCAGTGGAGTCACGAGGGGGGGTTCATTCTCACTCTCTCTCTCTCTCTCTCTCTCTCTGTCTGTCTGTCTGGACTCACCACCTCTCTGCATGTAAATACCCACGTTACCACACAAGAAAATGACAGTCCCATCCGATGAAGATGTCGACTTTCCAGAGATAGGGGTGTGTGTGTGTGTGTGTGTGAGTGTGTGTGTGGCAGTGTGTCTGCGCTAAAGAAGCACACACACACACACACACAGAAGTGTGACATAAAGCCCTGCATTAGGGAGCAGCCCCCAGGGCCTGCCTAGTCTACCTTAGCGGCCGCTGAAATGGAGGGGAGATGACTCCACATATTATGAAAATGTGTGTATTCCATCTCACCGCTAGGCTCTCTGCAGCTAAACCGTCCCTCCAGCATGAATGCCTGATGAGGGCGTTCCCAGTGGAGGCCGTCCGTAAACTGGGACACGGTGGCTGGCTCCCTCTCTCCTGTATTCACGACACGCTAACGGGGAGCGTCCACCTGCTCAGCCTGCTTGACACCGGCAGAGGACGCTTAGCTCACTCCATGCTAATTCAAATGAACAACACACATCACTCTGAACTGATTAGGCCGGACTAGGGTGGGCTGACGTTTAGGGAGAGTGAGCATGTGTGTGTGTGTGCGAGAGCGCGCGTGTGTGTGTGAGCGTGTATATGTGTCACTGTTAGTGTGTGGGTGGGAGGGAGGCTTTTTAAAGGAAAAATAACAGCTTGTCTCCCTGAGGTCTTGGTGGACAGATGGGGAATCAGCAGTAGAACCCCCCCTCCCTCCCTTCCTCCCTCCCCTCTCACCCCTCTCCCCTCTCCCTGCTCACTGACAACAACAACCCCCCTCCCTCCCCTACCTCGCCAGTCCCTGCCTCCCCCCAGCCCCCCTGACTGGGACAAATGGCTCGAGGCGGCGCTCACTGATTGGTTTCCAATAGAGCATGGTGAGCCG
The DNA here is from genome assembly GCA_036023535.2 of Galaxias brevipinnis. Classification (NCBI taxonomy): domain Eukaryota; kingdom Metazoa; phylum Chordata; class Actinopteri; order Galaxiiformes; family Galaxiidae; genus Galaxias; species Galaxias brevipinnis. Next base: position 28,023 of record JAVQIZ010108232.1, read on the forward strand.
GTGCTGTGGGGCGGAGGTATCAGTCGACCGGCCGCAGGAGGGGCCCACGAGGCAGCAAGGTGACGGGGGAGGGGGTTTACGGCCACCCCTGACCTCCTTTTATCCAGCCCTGTGTGTGTGTGTGTGTGTGTGTGTGGGGGGGGGGGGGGGGGGTCAGGGGAAGTCTGCGTGTGTGTGGTGGGGTCAGGTGGGTCGGAGTGGGTCAGTCGATTAGAGACGGGGGACCACCCGCCCATCATTAGTCTGCCTTCTCAGCGGATCAATACACCAATGAGAGAGACAGAGCCGAGGGGGCGGGGCTCCACACAGAGCACTTAAAGGAGGACAGGAATCTAGAGGGCGGTTATTATGGGAAACACTACCTTCAATGTAGGGCCATTTGAACTTACAATACTCAGTACTGTATTTCACACAATGATAATTGTAACAGTATGGCAGCTATAGCTTGACAATAGTAATTATGTAGCTGGAGTCAATCAAAAAAAGTCTATAGATCCAATTATCCTACCTACTTAATTACTTCAATGGAAAACTCAAATCCCCTTTAATCCAGAGATAATGTGAGTCTGCGTAGTTCTTTAAGGTGGTTGCAGTAATGGAGTACGGTCTTTTGTTGAGGGCAGGCCCACCATGTAGTTAGGTGACAGATTGTGAGAGGGCTGATCAGACAGTCTCTGGTCTCTTCTCTCAGGGGGCATAGGGTTTTATTAAGTCCAGGCTCGGATCAATGCAAGCCTCTCTCCACCGAGAACAGAGTGCACCTTTGTGTGTGTGTGTGTGTGTGTGTGTGCTCACAAACTTTTTCGTCCTCCATTCAAGATATATTCGCTGTTTCGAGACCCAGCCCACAACAATAGGGCAATAAGCTGAGCATATTCACATACACCCTCCTCCTAATTCCTCACACTAATTATCATTGTTCTCACAGTCAGCCTAAGCCATAGGCTCTAATTGAATTTATCCTGTAGAAAAAGCCCTTCTTAATGAAACTGCTCCTGCCGATAAGCTATGGAATGGGATTGGTGTCGACCTTGAGGGGCGTCCTTCAGCGAGGCCACAGGGAGGCATGGGGGAGAGGTTCCAGCCCTTTCTTATTCTCGACCTGATGGAGGCCTTCCCCCCTGTGAATCCATGGACGACATGATTTATTTTCCCGTTTCACTAACTGTTACCATGTAGACGTGTCCTCTGTTCAGAGAGGGGGCTGGAGCAGGCTGGGCTGGTTTCTTTCTTATTTCCCAGCCCCCCGTTCTCATTTCCCCCCTGGTTTCTCGTGCGTCCTTTCAATCACACACTGACCCACCCTCCCTCTGGGCTGCCTGGGCTTCTATTCCAGCGCCTCTCTTCATTTCCTTGGTATGTGGAAGATCTCGTCGGGGCGGTGGGGGGGGGGGGGGGGGGGGGGGGGGGGGGGGGGGGGGGGGGGGGGGGGGGGGGGGGGGGGGGGGGGGGGGGGGG
>JAVQIZ010108285.1:0-15592 GCA_036023535.2 Galaxias brevipinnis
GACAACTCACACTCACGTTCACACCTACGGGCAATTTAGAGTTACCAACCTGCAAGTTTTTGGACTGTGGGAGGAAACCAGAGTACACGGAGGAAACCCACGCAAACACGGGGAGAACATGCAAGCATGCAAAGGCCCTTGGGCCAGGTGGGGATTGAACCCAGGACGTACAATCATACTTCAGTCATCTCGTCTGGGGTATATGGACACAGTATCATTTCCCAAAATGTTGAGCTAGAGGATCTTATTCTGAAGAGTGATTTCAATGAGGCTCTATTGTGGCCCATAATTGACACATACAACAACATGTTCTTATTTTAGATACGTTGTAATATTTTTTTCACTAGCAGATTCAGGAACACGGCAGAAAAGAGTTGACGGAACCTTTCTGGTGTTCTTTCGCATACTTCAAATTAGATAAAGGCTAAGACAGAGACAGCTATTTGGCGTTACATTTCTGTAGGAAACAACAAGCATCAACCAACAGTAGTTTGGTCTCTTGCAGACTTCAATAAGACATTCTTTGTAATAAAACATTGCACTTTTTAAGCTTTGGTAAATGAAACGTGGCCAAAAGAATTAATTGGATAATCAGCGGACCATTATCACTGATAATGGAAACAGTACATACACACTTGTGAGGGCAGTTTCTACACCCACAGGGGAAAAAAATAAGTGGAAGGGATTGTGTGTTGACAGTCAAATAATTATTTCTTGGCTATCAAACTCAGAACTGGTCTGTAACAGAGTCTGACACCATATCCTCGGCCTCCTGTTGCACCCACTGTTATGCTCGAAACCACGCTCCAAAAATGGATCCAACTTTTGCAGATATTAATGCACTGTCAGACTCCTTCACAGCGGCTGCTTTCAAGATAGAGGATCATCAGTCTTACACCATGGCTTCACAATTTTCAATGATCTTAAGCTTGAATCTTTCCACAGACTAATCTTGGTTGTTCACTCAAGCCTTTTTCTTTCTGAATACAGTTGTTTACTAACTTTTGCACACATCCCTTTGCTTTTCTGACAAACACATCTTGAATTATTGTTCAGCAACTGCGTGTGCTAGTCTTGTCATGTGCATCAACACAATTCCATGAATTTATCTGAATCAGTCTGTTTTGTCATGTCCCAACAACACCTTTACAAAGGACTACAATATTAAATCATCCTCTAACCATCACAGTCACTTCATGCATGCAAATATCATAGGTTATTTTTATATGTGAGGTATGTTTTGTTTACAGAGGAAAAGGTCAATAAACATGTAGTATACTTAGCCCGGATATTTGAAGTATCAGACTATACGAAAACAAAAGTGTTAAGTACGGGCTCCTTGTTAGTGGCCTTCCCACACACCCTGTGGAATAGGTGCCATATGCGCAGCATCTGAGAGGCAAACAAAGACAAGAGGATACAATGCCAGGGAGCATCAGACTCAAAGCCACTCTCTTCTTCTCCAGCGCTGTCTTCGACCTCACGTCGACAGATGTAACGGCATCAGGATAATGACAGAAAGTACTGCTGTCACATGTGTCCTTTCAAATGAGCAAATCTGATGCATCAAGAACATTTAGCATTCTAGCACATTCATAGTCTCTGTTGAACATGTGAGAATATTTTATACCACTAATTATGACAGATATTAAAAATGTATTTCCACATAGGTATAAACAAGCCATTGGTAAAGACTAAAGATGAAGTTGCCTGCTGACCATGATAGCACCAGACGCACTAGACGCCCATAACTCTCAATAGTGCTTTCTTGATGCCAGTGCCATTTTCAGCAGGAAATAGCCCTAAAAAATAGAAATACAATTGGTGAGTGAAGGAGACAGAGGGGGAGAAAGAACAGCTGTGTGTTACTTTCTCAGATTTAGATTAGGGCTCGGGTCATGTGCGCCTTGTGGAGTCAAGAGAAAGCAAAAGGGGCCTGATGAGAAAACCTGTCTTTCACTGTTGGTGGGCGGCTACCGGAGGAGTGTGCAGACAAAGCATTGCTTCAACAGTAATTGCCCTGAAAACAAGTTTCCCACTAGCAGGGAGACTACTGGTGCCCACTGCTGAGAGGAACTACAATCGCTAGTAATAAAACTGTAGCAGCCCTAGCCTTAGTGCCTCCACTTTGTGTTTCTGATCGGGCTGTTGTGTAGGAGCCTTGTGTCAGCAGCAACTAACTAAATTGTTACCACACCTAGGTTTCAACTGCCAACCTATTTTTCTAAACGCAACCCCATAGAGATGCACAACAGTATATGATCAAATTCATTTTACATCTCCATGGCGTTGCATTTATTTATACATTTATCAGGTTCACAATGACTATTAGGGTTCTGGATATGAAAATACAAGCAATCTCACATAGAATAAAAGAGAGCCATTCCTTTTATCATAGTCTTACTGGACAAATCTTAAGGGGTCAAAATTGTACGGCCACTGCTTTTCGGTCAGCCAGCAAGATGTGAAAAGTCTCAGGTATATGGATCAACAGGTTAATTATAGGGGCCAGAGGAAAATTATATACTTTCACTCTGCTGGATTTCAAATGTTGAACAAATGCAAATGAGACCTATAAGACTAAAGTATTTCAAACCAGCTCATAACGGTTTCCCATATGATTGCAGTACACCGTCATTTTTATAGAGACCTAATCTACAGGATTTTGTATACACTTACATTACACCAGTGAAGCAGTTTAAGGATTAGTGATGATTTGATATGCTTGTCATTTAAAAGCAGTGAGTGAGAGTGAAAGAAACGGGGAGAAAGATAGACGGGGAGAGAGAGAGAGAGTGCGTGGAGGGCTTCAGTCAGGCTTCGAGAAATGATTTAATCACCATCAAACCAAAGACAAAAAGACTAAGTATTGTTTTCTTTTCCTTGACTACTAATTGTTGGTTCTTGTAAAAGGATGACAGGCATTATGGTTGCTATGATCATTGAGCATTTAGATCCATGGTATTTGATAGACTTTCTGCTGCAAGTGTGATGTGTCCATCATCAATATTGTATTTCACCTATCATTACCACATCAAAGTTAAAATGAAGCAACATCAGAAATTTCACTGCCAGCTGAAATTACTGTATTTATATTTCAATAACCACCTATAACCGTCAACACTAATAGTATTTGTGTTTCATAACTTGCTATTGTATCTAACAATGCCTTATATCAGTGGCATTCATTTAGGAACGTATTAGTTGACAGATCTACTGCAAAAATGATTTGGATTTACCCTTGTGTATTAGGATGTTTGTGATGTATGGTCTATACTTGGCTAAGACGTCCTACCACAACTGAAGTACAAATCTAGTCCTGAACTACTGGACATCTCTGACCTTGTGAACAATTTGTGTGAGGCCAGAGAAAAATGGATTTCAATTTTCCTATGTCAATAACTGTCAACCTTGTCTTGACAGGCAATTAAAAAGATAAAACAAAAAGATAAAAAAGGCAGCAAGCTAACACTGCATAGTATCGATTCCACCATGCAATGAGCCCAATTTTAAGTAACACACAGCTGGTGATCAAGCATTTTAATTGCACGGACCATACATGAAAACCCATCATTATTTAATATACCAAGCTGTGCACTCTTGTTTTTATCTGGCTATTTCATTGTTTCTTTTAACTTTTGACTATTTATTTGAGTTGTAAGAATGTCTACAGTGGATTGTGGATATTCTTCTCTATTGATTTTTTTTTACTCATTTAATTTCAGGATTTGCCCTTCATGCCAGTTGATTACTTTTAAATCTGATGTTTATTTTATAATAACGTTTAAGCTTTTTTTTTTCTTTCTTTCTTCTTTTGACATTTTTTCTCTTTGGCCAAAAGTAGCTTGTGTTACATCGGGCCTTTTCAAATCTGCAAAGGTTGGTCAATTGTATAAGGCTGAAAATAGTTACCGCTGTATTTCACATAATCTACCACTCTAGGCTGCTTCTTTATGCATAATACACCCAGTTTCTTTGCACTGACCTTTTGAGCCGTCATGAATACCACAGTAAAGTGTAAACCCTTAGGCAAAGTAGCCATCAATTCTAGCCTGTGCTCCACTCTAGGCACCGGCATTCAAGTGGGTTGAACATAGGGAATGTAGAAAACCCTTTTACCACTAACGGTTTCCTAACCCTGCGACATCAACAGATCAACTAACCCACAAAGTTCAGACACCTAAGTCGATCTTTTCATTTATGTGGTTTATGTGACCCCTGTAGGAATGTGACCTCTTTCCAACAAACCTTTTTGTTGCAGGTGCCTATTTATGGCTGTGAGACATATTGTATGCAGGTTAAAATAAAGGTTTCATAATAATGGAGTTCAGTACTCAGAGGTAGCCCTAGTGATGGTACTGCTAACAGGCAGGGTAGTGAGAGTGCATGCAGACATTGTGGGCATAATACATGACATAAGGTTTATGGTAATATTAATTATAATATGGCGACCAATTTGTAAGGCGCTCTGTCCTGAGAAAAGCTCTAAAACTAAATCAAATGAATTATTATTATTATTATTATTATTATTATTATAATTATTATTATTATTACACAATATCCCACACTGGATCTGATTCCAAAATAAATCCTGTAATGTAGACCCAGAAAAGATGTGCTGTTGAGCCTCTATCCTATCAAATTAAAATGCCAAGCGTCAGGTTAGCCCCAAGCCGACGTGTGTTGGTTCCCATTCTCTCAATATCATGGCTCTAATAAGAGGCCCATGAACTTTAAGCCGAGTCCACTCCTAATTGTTCAGACATCCAGCCGGAGGTATCGAGTAAGAGCCAGGCTGGGAGAGAGGAAGACAGCAATCATTACCACCCTCAGGAAGATGAATGGGTCATCGGTGGGGAGACACCCAGCCTCACAGCCAGGAAGCAAAACCAAGCAACAACAACAACACAAACACTGCCACCTTGTCTGCACAAAGCAAGTAATAGGAATTCAACCGAAGCGCCTCACATCATACGTTTTAGAATAATCCATTCTCTCTCAAGAGGGTTTTTACAATGCATTTACTTTGAACTAGGGATGGGAAAGACTTCATAATATATCTTTTAAGTCGAACGGAATGAATAGGATGAGATCCACAGAGGATCAAAGTTAGTTTCTGACTAATGGTTCATAATAAGGGTTTGAAAAATGTCAAGCTCTAACATAATGAAGAGCTGCAAAAGGCTCTAATTTGCACACTTCATCATGGCTTGCCTTTCGTACTTCTAGATGTTGCCTACCACTGCAATCAATGTACTCTCCTCAACATTGTCTGTCCCTCTCTGCAATCTGTGCCAAATGGCATCTCCCTTCACAGTATATTTGCATGTGGTTGTATGTGCTACATCTCAAACGCTTTACCCATCATGGTACCTGGAGTGTGAATTAGAAAGGATTGTTAAACCTATCCTGCGGCTGCACATTGACGCTGTCACTTTCATCCATGCCTGGTTGCGCACTTTCACTGACTAAGTGTGGTTGTGCTGTGTATTTGTGCTAGCATGGTCGCACGCATGGCCTGCGTGTTTGTGTGGTTGTATGAGCATGTCTTTCTGTTTCCGTGTGGTTATTTGTTATCCAGTGCTCTGATACATTTCAACATTTGTGCTGTCTGATTCACTTTTTTCTTACAATTATAGTTTTTTTATTCCTGTATTGCTTCTACTGGCTGGGCCTTACCAGGGTAACGAGGCAAGAACAATGCAATTTTTTTCTAAAGATATTGTTAGACGCTGTTTAGTATTTATTTCTCATTCCTTATGTTCTCTACCCAACGGTGCACATTTCATGTATGTTAAAAAATGTGTAAAAGATGTGTAAAACTCATCTGACAAACCCATTATTATGAATGAAACCTTTCTTATATTGATTTTATTATTGAGTTTCCTGCTTAAACATAAAATAGTCTGTGTAGGTTGAATGTTTATTCATCTTTGTTTCATGTCATTAATTTGGGAAAGGAACAGAGACAGAGTTTTACTTAAGGAGCTATTCCAAATAAGACCGAAAATGAAAAATAATAACAGCGATGGACAAAGCTCTGTGACACTGCAACTCTCCTTTGGTTTGTATAATGTGTTAGCATGCAGTTGGATTCTTCTTACAGCACATTTCTACACAGGAGACTTTGGATTAGATTTTCCGCTGCTACTAAATCCATGGGTGTTAACCAGAGACAGTACATGGAGGCTCACAATAGACTGGATAAGTACTGCACAGCATTAAAACAATGTAGACAGGGATTTTTTTGCCAGGGGAAAATGAGCACTGTTTAAATTACCGGGGCCCCACAAGACTACACATGACAGGTTGGTATTGTTCAAACCCAATTAATAACTTAACTCGACAAGGTTTGCAGGCAGTAGATATTGATTCTATGTTATTACAAACCACAGGGCTGCCTACCAACTTTCAGATGCTATGCCTCTCGACTGTTAAACTGGCACCCCTATCTGTCTGTTCCAGTAATTTGGACCGTTTGCTATCGATATTGATTAGTTCTCCCTGATATTCCCTTCAGTGGCCTGTCTGTAAGACTCTCCACCGATAGTCATTGCTCACCCACATGTCAATTAGACTGCAGAAGCAGTGTTAGGTTTCAGTGAGTGGAGATGACTGGAGAAGTGGAACATTGCTTATGGCCAACCACTGTAACAGCTGCTTAGAGACTGGTCTGATGTGGTTTTCAAGTACAGAATATGGTATTCACAGTATGTAGAGATACCGGCTTGCTTCTCTGTAATAATTGTGCTACTAAAATTATGTTAAAGTAAAAATGACATCAGATGGAGATATTCGTACATGGAATTAACAAAAGTAAAGAAGAGAAATCCTAATGTGTAAGGAAAACAAGAAATAACTTGTTGGTCATGTTAATCTAGGCCTAGTCCCACATATGATTTATTAACTTGTTTTGTGTGAAATTATATAATATATATTTTGCATTACTGAATCATTGTGAGACAAATATTTCTCCAAACTATCTTAAATCGGTTTCATATTTTTATAATGCTACTGTTCGACATTACAGAAAAGTTTGATTACAGAAAAGGTCCTAAAATCTGTCTTTAAATGGAACCACTGTAGTTAATTTTATCACGGGCATCTCCTAAATGAGATGTTGATCATACCCGATGCCTTTTTGGTGTTCCCTGTGACACAGGTGCACTGACCGCTGAGAGACCCCAGCTTACCGTCAGGGTGCACTGGCTGTGCATCACCACCAAATGGCTTTGCTCTAAGGCCAAATCCTGAGCGCTGCTCTCCTCTGTGCACTCACTGGATGATTGTTAGCGCCGTGCGTAGATTGGAAGAGTGCTAGGGAGAATGGATAAATGTGAGTAGCGGCGCTTTTAAACTAAGCTGCTCGTATTTCAAAATAAAGTGACTGAACAGGGAAGAAGGATATCTCCCCTTTTAGTCAGGGACTCACTAATAACGACAACGCATCGGGCATACTGTAGTCTATAGATCATACCAATACACTGCATGACATCTTTCAAAGTTGAGTCAAAGAAACACTGGAAGAGTTGCTAAAACCTTAAAACATAAAAGATGCCTGGGGCTAGACTCAACTGTTCCAGTTTGGTGCGGCAGAGTTTCGTTTAGATCCAGACACCATACAGTATAAGCAATTATGATTCTATACAGCAATTATTAATACAATTTAGCCTGATGAGCTATTTACACGTGTCAACGGAGATGATTACCACTAATGTTGAGATACATACTGTATTTCCTGACCACCTGCTGCTCTTGAATGCCGGAACTTAATTTCAAACTTTTAATCAGAGAAATTGATTTTATTCATCAAGGGGTTGTTAAGATTTCCCTTATGAGTAAGAATAGTCATTTATAAACAAAATACAGAGGTCCAGTGGCACACATTAGATTGTGTTGGATTGGATTTTAATGTTAATCAAAGTATTTTTTTTACACAAATCCATCTAGCAGCTGCAGAGAGACGTAGTTTCATGCGTGACAATAGCTAGCTAACAAGGAGAAGTCGCAGACCCAAATGCAATGCATGATGACTAATGTAGGAAGACATGGAATATTTGTTCAATTTGAAATTATAACCGACCTTGGGGTGTCAGAAATAACCATGAACAGAAAGACAATTCAGATGACTGAGGCAGAGAGGATGAGGGGTCGGGGTCATTCTGAACAGAAACCATGATGAAACGCAGCAGGCAGCAAATTACTCATGCTTAAAAGCACCCATGTTCTGTCTGTGGTGCAAAATGACATGAGACTGTTGTGGTGAAAATAGGGGTTACTCGGCTATTCATGGTCCATAAGCCAGACATGAGAAGTCTGTATTCCTAGACATGAGAGGGCCCGTGGGCATCAAAAAGGCTACAATATGGATTAAGAAATTACTGCAATAAACACAGATATGTATGGGCAGAAATCCAAGTATAATGTAAGCTTTTAGTTGAATAAAATGAATGAAGGATCTATGAATTGTTAGCACAAATAAAAGTGTAATGTAATATTGGATAAGTCTGAATGAGACAAAATACATTAAGTTCTTGCTGTCTCTGTAAAGGTCAGAGTCAGATTATTATGGATTTGTGTGTGTCTCTTGGACAAACCAAGCAATTGATTAGCTAGTTTTGACAATAGCTTATTACGAAATCAAACAAACCATTTATCTTACAAAGACATCTCGAGACGCTAGGCCTCATTACAGAAAAGCAGATGGCCTTGTTAATACAATGTTAAAGTAGAGTAAATCAGATCTACTTAGACTGTCGGCCGTGTATTAAACGGTTGGAAGGACTTGGTTCTGGAGTGCTCTGCATGCGATATAACATAATGCAAGCGGCTCAGCGGGTGGCTGAGGTGGGGATGGTGGCGGGCTTGTGTGAGAGCAGACCGCTGGGTCATCGATCCAGCGCAAACACATCCCTCCATCTCCGTTTACAGAACCAATCACATCCCCCGCTGATTGATGGGGGGATAATTGAGCTGTCGCTCGGGTTTTCATGTTTCCCCTCTCGTCTGCATCAAACTTTGAGAATTATATTGTATTTTACTTTCACGCAATTTGCAACAAAGGACCTCCTGATGTTTATTTATGTCAACATCCTGCCGGTGTGCTGTCAGGGAGCCAGACCGCGTCCACGATAGACCACCACCACAACCAGGCTAATTAAGCTCCGGGGAGACACCTCCTGCAGCCCTGACCAGTTAGCCAAAATGGCACAGGCACGTCACACACTTATTGGCTTTCTCTAGCTCAGTTGTTCGACCAGTAATTTCTCTACTGCAGTTTGCTGTTAATCTTTCTGTGGTGTGACAAGAAAGACAATGATGAATGGTTTGTATTTTCATTTATTTTCCCCATAGTACATGCCTATGAAAGTATCCGTATGTCTGAATCTCCCTGTTGTAAACAAACTATTTTTTGTTGAAAATTCAATCCAAATGCCATTTCCAGTTCTATTTCTTAACTATATTGAAATATGTATGCGTTATTATACCAACAGGCCAATGTTAATTACGGTGCAGTACAAACATATCTTTGTCAATTCCATTGATTTTACTCAAAACATTAATATACTTGTCTTTGATTATTATATTTCAGCACTTTTAACCCCTCAGGGTCATATATCCTATAAAATGGTAGATATTGACCTACACCTGGACATGGCAAGGCTACTGGAAAATATAATGCACTTGTTTTCAACCTACTTGCAATGAAGAGTAGGGAAACTAAGTCTAGAAAAAATCTATTCTTCAAGGAATGTTGTGTTGTTTTGCGATTTGAAAGGGAAATATATAAAGTGATTAATTATACAGTAAGTGTTAATGCAGCGTGAAGCATCCTCATATGTCAGCCTCAACACCTGCAAGTAAAGCTAAACCAAGCAGGAAAGCAAACGGTGCCTCTGGTGCTGTTTGCCACCCCAACCAAATAAAAATCACTGCAAACAGCAATAAAACAGACTTTGTGACTGAAAAACGAGAAAACAAGTGCCACATTGATATTTACATGTTCAATTTGGACACCTGCAGTGAGACGGGGAGGATACGAGCTTGCCAATATACAGGCAACTATTTCCCTGCCTCGAATTTACATTTGAAAAGTCTTGCTGCAATGATCATGAAAATGGGTTTTCTCGCTGTGGTGTGAGCAGTGGCACTCTAAAGAGCCCATTAGGGCATGGCAGCCCCCTATGGTGACTTTCCATCAATGAGTGGCCCAGCAGCAGGTTAATGCTGTCCACATGGAGGAGACTGGAGTCAGCCTGTTAATAATTAAAGAGACTCGGCGCCCCCATTCCCGCATTGTCCGTTCTCATGATAGCCATAAGCGGGTTGATTATCCTTTTCAGCGGCGACTCGGCAAGATGATCATCTGCTGCCCGCTGATACAGTGCCCATCACACAAGCGCTCGCTTTCAAACAAACTGCATCATTGCTCTTGGGCAATGGAGGATTCAACAAAAAGCTCGGCCATGCACTGTGACTGCTGGTCATCATGCGTCTGAGCAGGAGTCCACATTGGGGGAAGGTGTGGTGTGCTTGTCAGGAGTCTGACCGGGGTCTTTTGTGTAAGATGCCTGTCTTATACAAAATCCGCATAATGGTCTTGTGCTTATACAAACACTTCTCATGTTTTGTGAATTAATTAAATGCAGAAAAACATGGGGTTCCAGCTGCATAGTGTAAGTCTCCCAAGAAAGAAACAAGAACTTGGCAATAACTTTGTTTGAAAGCCATTGATAAGTTCATGGCTTAAGAAAAGAGGTGAGTGAGTACCTGTGTGAGTAATGTTGTTGCTGTTGTTGTTTTCTGGCACATATGAGAATATAAACCTTATGATGTGTTTAATGTACATGACATCTAAATGTGATGCAGCCTATACATTTTAAACCATATATTCCATTGGTCACGATAGGTACAAAACAAGTTGGTATTCGGGAACAAAGGTCTATTTCATCAACCTAATAATGTCATTCTCAAAGATGTCATACAAATAGATCTCAGGTAAAGGGTGGACAGAGCCATGTGACCCAGCGGGCACAGCAAACATGTCGTGTTCCCCCTGTGCCACAGCAATGTGTGTGGGGCTGAAAGGGCCCTCTGGAAGGAGTGACAGGGCTGCACATTCCTGCCTGTGGCAGCTGTCCCTGGAGGGGACCGAAATACGCAGCTAACCCCTTCCCCTATATGCTTGGCTTACTTGAGCATCATGAACCACAAGGGCACTCACTTTGGGAGCCCTTGCTCTTTATATACCCCTTTAAGAATGCCTGAGCTCCCAATCCAGCTGGGGACATGGACAGGACAAATGGTGCTGCTTAGCAGGAGGCCTGGATCAAAATGATTTTTTTGACATTTGTTGCGTGTTGTCCTATTTCAGCACGGATCAATGTCCACCTTACGTCTATTTCACATGAGTATGAGCCCAACAGAAAACACGTCCAGAGGGCCTTTGCAGTCTGCCATCTGAACCTGTGGGGAGCATGCCTCTGTATACAGAGCACAAGCAAATACTGGCTGTTTTTTGGACCCAGTTCTCAACATCCCATCTTCCACTTTAACATATTTGTTATGTGAGAAATACAAGACTTACATAGAGACAGGCTGAAGCTACAAGTTGATAGTTTCCAATAACAACCATTATGGAATGCAAACGAATTGAGTGCATTTACACCCGAGGTTGAATTCACCATGATATAACAATGGTTGTAAAGTACATTTTGCAATAGCGCTGGAGCGCGTAGTAACTTCTTATATTTCCTACCCAGAAGAACCTAACTGCCTCTTGGGGACTAAGGACAGCTCAGTCTAGCCTTTTATGTTCTATCGGTGAAGCCGAATGGATCCGCCCAATGCAATTAATTGAATAAATCAACAGCGAGCATCTCTTTATATATTTATAAGTAATGTAATAACACCATTACTCTTGTTGACATTACTATTATTAGTTGTATACAACATGTCACAAAACCACATTAAAACAACAGAAACTATAGTGGGATTTGAAAATGGATGAACTACAGCAATGGTTTCTTCCAGGGTGCACAGCTCCCACAAACAGCAACTGCAAAGATTAGGATACAACCATTTAAGGATGTTGACTGCAGTGGTGCAAAATGTAATTTCCAAGGTGGAACGAGATATCGTGATCTGGCTGAAGATGAGACAGATTATTGGTTATCTTCAAATTAAATGCAAGTGTTTATAATCCTCAACAATAAATCATGTTTTGTTGAAGAGAGGCAGAAGTTTCAGTGACTTGACTGTATTCCAATAGGAGAAGATATTCCACAGTCCCTTGAGTTTTCATTAAGATCCATGAACCAATTGGTGGCTAGTCTCACTAATCTCTTGTGGTTTTGAAATGTATGTGTGCTTTAACTACATATAGTGAAATCCAGGCCATTTTGCCCATACGCAGCGTATAACTGTATAGCTTTATGGTTGGATATTTCTGAATTTAACTGTTAACATGGACAGGTTAGGTCAGAGGTCAACATAGGTGATTTTATCGCCACATCACATACTGTCTGAGGTGCAAGAGTCCTTTTTGCCTGTTAGAATGTGCTACATGGTTGAGTGGTGTTAACACCTAGCCACACAAATGGGGTCTCGGCAATTTCAGTATAGGAAGGAAGCTCTCAGAAGTCAGTGCTAAAGAAGTTATATGAAGTGAGCACCTTATAATGGTTACGACAGCAATTTGCTGGCTCATCTTTGGATGATCAGTTCCTAAGGCAGTTTCATTCAGGGTAAGCCATCATATTACCTAAAGCACTTAGATTCAAATATCTCCCCTAATGTCAAATCCCTATGGTAAAACCTAGATAAAATGAAGTGCTCCTCTTTTTAAAAAGTAGAGTACTCTTATTACTTTGAACATTTCTGCTTGGCTACATTAAGCTTACCTTAACCTTTCCTGATAGTCTCTTTTACCTGTACAGTTTTATAATGGCATGATCCTCCTTGTAAATGTGCTGGCCACATCTTATCTGACATGATTTAACGGCTTGCTAAGAACTTACGTTTTTTTTGTTGTTTTTTATTTAAAGCTCACCAGTGTTTCAGTTCAGTTCAAATTACTGCCCAGATATACTCTAGCATGAACAAACACGATAGGCCCATTACGAAACTATATGCCATTATTTTGTGATTCGGAAATACTCACTGTGCTTTGTGTCGAGCGTCGACAGATTCCACCTAATTGCATCAAGCTTTAAGAGCAAAAATGCTGAAACACAACTGTTCGCTAGGTGCTTTATGGGAGCTGTGGCACATATCGAAATATACTAATGAAATAGAGGAATGAAGCCTAAGCCCCTGAGGGGACAGAGCTACCCGGAAAACAAGGCTCTGCCCGTCTAAGTGGGCCAACCCTGATGAACAGTGAGCTAGACGAATAGCTCCAGCCAGGTCGCAGGTGCACACTCCAGGCCACCCTTAACTCAGTGTATCTGACAGACACTGATCAAAGGCCCATGGGTATAGGGAGGTTCGGTACAGACCCAATTCAACACTGCCTCCTAAGAATGCAATTCACTCGGTGGGATTTCCTCTGAAAAGGTTCCATACAAAATTGGGGTGAAAATACATTTTAGTCATTCAGATATAGAGTTGACATTGACACTTGATGATGATTATCACCGTAACACAATTGTAAATGGTTAGACTGAGTCAGGAGGGGCCTTTGCTATTATGTATACACCATAATAGTGTGCTTTGACACAATTCATGGAAAAACTACATACCTTAGTGAATTATGTAACGCATGTAAACACGAGGGCTTGTAACAGGTTACTGTTTGCATCAGGGAATTATATATATAAATACAATTGACAACCTAAGTCACCTTGTAAAATCTAGAGGCATAATTGTTGTATTAATCAAAGAGGGAAAAAGTTGACAGATATGTTGGGGGTGAGTGGTCTGTGTCATTTGTCTACTAGGGAGCTTTGATTGTGTCCCAAGCTTTATCCAAAGTTCTAGCCTTTTACCAAGTGTTACCTACCCATCACAAAGGGAAATCTCCTCAACATATGGATGGCTTGTGACAATGTCTGTATTGCTAAGCAAAATAATTTGTAACAAAACAAAACGTTATCTCCATTATCAAATAAAATTTTTACAAAAACGTAATTATGTAGCCTACTCTAGGTAGTTTTTCTAACTTTTACAACCATATATCATGATGTCTTAACTGACATGGTACAGTAATAAACTCTTTAGAGGTATAGAATGGACATGGTCATGTAGGACAATTGAGATATCCGTTTTGAAAGTAGGTTATCTCTCAACCTTTAAGTACAATTAATGGAAATCATTGGGTTTAATTAAATACCAAAGCTCTAGTCTGCTTCTCCAAAGGTTTCCAACATTAGAGCACTGCCCCAGGAGGTCAAGTACGTGATTCCAACCTGAAACAACCACTAAATTAAATGCTCTCTTCTGATTAGACCCGTTACCCCTGGGGATTTCAGGTAGAGGCCATCAGTTCCTGCTTTTCTGCAACCGAATGCTATTACTGTCAAATGATTCCTAATAAATTGAGGCGACGTAATCCTAATTTAAAATCCATTTCAAAATTGTTAAAAGAAGTTGGACTAGTTTACCAATGCATGGCTTCTCGTAAAGTCAAAGCAAACCTTGTCTGTCTATTTTCAAGTGAACAGATCAGTGAATCAATGTTCTAGATGTTGCTGCTGCCACCACACATCATGTCTCTGATGCTACTTCTTTGCTGCAAAATTAGCATGAGCTAACATGTTTTTGTCATGCTTGATGCTAAATGCTCTGTGTCCTTCTTTCCCATTTCACATCCATCCTCCATTAATGAGCCTCACCTTTTCTTGGGATTCATTGGTTTCACTACTCATTAAAAGCTTTGTTTAAAATGTTTGATACTTGACAAACCCCTATTTCATTTAGATTTTAGTTGTTCGTTTTTAGTTTATTAATATGCTTGATAAATAGAAACGTATTCTACTCACTTCATCTGTCAGGATCTTCCAATTTGAATTGAAAAATTTCCAATTATTTTCTCCAAATCCCTTTTTGACCATAAATATTTCCCCATATTCTATCCACAAGCTGTTAGATTTGTGATAAACATAATTGCACAGATCCTGCTCAATGCTCGATACTGGAGGTTGCCTGATCCAACAGGCTAGTCCACTAATTAGGAATGTAGGAATGGTCCAGTGCCAATATTAGGTTGCCCTGGGCACCCATTAATGTCAAGCCCTGGATAAGCGTTTGTGAAGGTCGCCCCCCTCAATCAGCTGCAGCGGGTTATCATGTCAGTCCAGAAATCATGACTCAAGGAGCTGTCAGAGGCGGTGAACTTCTTAACCCTTTCCCTTTATTGCTTTAAATGAAGGAGGCATAAACAGGTCATAGGGAAATTAAATCAGCCAATAATTAAGTAAATGCATCAAGATGCCCTGACATTCCTGGGAAATAACCAAGCATTATTATGGAGACACTGTAAGTGCTGATATTTCACATGATATTTTCTGTTCTTGAAATAATAAAAATAAAATAAAATGTTTTTTATTATATATATATATATACATATATATATACATATATATATATATAT
>JAVQIZ010108289.1:0-7500 GCA_036023535.2 Galaxias brevipinnis
AAAACACATACTTTTCCACCTTATAATTAACCATAATAACGGTTTGGTAAAAAATTGGGCTTTTTGTTTACCCGCCCCCCCCCCCCCCCCCCCCATACCTGTACACAGTACAAACACTATCCGCTATTACACTCTTCAGGAACGTAGGCGTGGGACGGTGTGCTGTATACAGTAGTAGCTGTCTTTGTCCTCCTCCCCGCTGTCTTCCTAAAGCCCACACTCTGTCTCCAGGCTGTACTGCGACCCCGAGGACTCGCTGGGCCGCCGCTCCTGTCAGACGGTGCTGGAGGAGATTCTGGACGGAGTGACGCGCTCCGTGGCGCCCATCCTGCCCCACCTGGCCGAGGAGGTGTACCAGCACGCCCCGGGACACAACGGTAATTCCATCCACTGCGGCTCTCTGTGATTGCGGTGGATTGTGATGGTCCTATTGTGCTTTCACTGGCTTTCTGTCTGTCTACAAGAGTCTGTAAAAATCATAAAGACTGAACGTGTCCTGGAGGAATGCTCGCCCGTCTCCCTGGTCTTTAGAGGAGAGTTTGTTGATGTTTCCGTAGTGTGTGTATGCGATGTTTCCATAGTGTGTGTATGCACGTGACAGTGTGTTTTATGGGCTGGTCCAGAGGGAGACACTCTGTTCCGGACGGGCTGGGTCAACAGCAGCTCGGTGTGGAGGAGGCCCGGATTGGAGGAGGCGGTGGAGGGGGCGTGCGCTATCAGAGACTCCTTCCTGTCCTCCATCCCGGGACGGAACGCCGCCGAGTATGACCTCACCATCGCCATAGAGCCTGGCCTGCTGTTTGAGCTCATGGAGGTAAGACCACACGTTTTATTCACTGATAATTCATCAAGGATTTTAAAGATCTTTTTTAGGCAAATGTCATATTTTCCATATCCTGGGTCAGCTTGCTGACCCTAAAAAGGTAGCATCTCCTTTTGAATTAAAATTCAGTTCAGCTCAACGTCACGGCCCTATACCACATGTGACCTTTGCACTTTTGCTGGGCTCCCCAGTCCCTGCAGGAGGGGCCCACCGCCACCTGCTCCCAGCTGACCGAGCTGATGATGTCCGCTCGGACCACCCTGGCCGGCGCCCTGCCCAGAGACCTGCCCACTGAGGCCCTGGTGAGCAGCGGCTCCTTCCTCATCAACCTGGAGGGTAAGCACACCCAGCCATCTTGTCTGTCCTCCACTGCTGTGGTCCTGTGCCATTGTAACAACACTGTTCTATTTTGAGAGTGCATGGACTAAGTTGAACATTAAATTTAAAGTCTACAAACTTTGTGTGAATAAACCACATGGTCCTGTGTATTTGTGTCAGGATATGTTTTTGTGCTATTATACATTTTGTTTCTAATGCCACCCCTCTAGGTGGTGTGATCCGTGAGGACAGTGCATACAGCGTCGCGGCAGTCCCCACCTCCGCCGCACGATGCCCGCGGTGCCGGCGCTACACGGCCGAGTCTGCAGACTGCCTGTGTCCACGCTGCCAGACTGTCCTCTCTGCGGCACAGTGACACATCCTGTAGGAACCGTCTGTTACCATGGAAACCCACCCACAAACAGTACCCTCAAGCCTGTTGTCCAAGCTCCATGCAACCTCGAGCACCTAACCGCAAGCTAGCTAATGCTAACCCAGCCTGGCTACCAAAGCGCTGTAATTGGAAGTTTTAGGAACTACACTACCAACATCACATATTACAGACATGTCATGAGCAGTGGATGACTTCAAAGGAATTGTTGAGTTATAGGCACTGAAATAGTTTTTATTTATTGGTGAAAGAGGAGTGTAAACTTACCTTTAGTCTTTTGTGGGGGGGCAGTGTCTGTAGGCAACCCATCACTCTTATAAGAGGCGAAACCATGAAAATGGAATTGAAATGTTGTGCATTTTAGTTTTACCAAAACTTTGAAGCTCAGCTTTGGTATGAAAGACGGGCAGTTTTTTTCTTTGTATTTATCGAGACAGAGCACTGCAATTTCCATTATATTTGTTTTGGATTCTATAACCAAATGTCACTATGTGACAAGGATATAAGAATGAAGAAAATATATACAGTATATTATGGTGTGAGTGACTGTTCTTACCTATGTCCACTTGTAAATGAAAGCCCTCTGTATAAAATCCTTACAATGTATACAATGTACCATTAAATAAAAAGAACAATATGCTTTCCCAGAGCAGCAGGGAGTGTTTTATGACTTGTTTCATTACCTTATGATAAATAATTTGTACAAAGCCAAGCTTTTGTAAAAAAACAGGGCTAACCTTTTAATTGTCGATGGAGTGTTTTCATTTTCAGGAGTGAGCTGAGACAGAGAAGCATCAAACCTCTTTATTCTGCATCACATGACCCCAGCAGTATCGAGGTCTTCAGGAAACGTCAGAATAAGGGGCTACAGGCACAGCTAGTACAGTACTGTCTGCATATAAATAATCAAAAATAATACGATTTTTTTTGTTTTCCTATGATACAACACTAGCCAGTGAGAGGCGAGAGGAACGCCAACAGAACAATAAAATGGCACACAACAGTTTGCGCATGAATTGTGTGTTGCGGGAGAACAAAACAATATAGGAGTTGCTATAGTTGATATACTGTGGTGAGCAAAGTGCACGTAAAAGTGACCATATTCCATAACCACCTACCCCATATATACTCTTTTAGAACACTTCAAGAACGCAAACGTTTCGACATTAATATGCTTTATAATGCATGTGACTTGTTTTAGCGGGAGTACAACAATGACTAACATAAAACTATTTAAAAGCTATTCTGAAATATTCTGCATCCCAACATTCATTAATTTACAGTTAATTAGATCCAATACTTTTCATTACCCATGTGTTAACAGAAAAGACTTAGCTCATAAAATCATTTAGTCATGTCCTCTCACTATTTCTGTACACGATAAGAGTTTTAGCGTTGGCAGGCATTTTTCTAGCAGTTAAGTTCCCTCTTCCTCATCCCGTTCCCCTCCAAGTCTTTTAGAACTTCACTTCTGTCCCAGTCTATCTCTGCTCTCCTTCCTCTCTTCCATGTATCCTTTCTTCTCCTTGCAGCTCTTCCAATGCATCTGAACCATTGTTCAGTCCGAAAATCTTTTTTTTCATCGTCACTTCTCCGTGACCTCACCAGCAAAATTCCATGAAAAGAATCCAGGTAAGGAAACAAGGAAAGGAAAAAGGGGCTGTGTTTCTTTAGGAATGTTGGAATGCAGGCCTCGTGTCCCCCTCCGCCCTGCCCTGCCCTGCCCTCCCCCTCAGTCGTCGTTGGTGAGGGCCTCCACAGCCTCCAGCAGGTGCAGGGCCAGGCTGTACTGGCCATGGTTCTCTGGCAGGATGTCCACCAGGCGGCTCACCAGCCTGCTGCTCTGGGCCAGGGGCACGGACGGGCACCGCAGCTCACTGGGGTCCTGGGTGGTGGGGGGCGAACCACAAACACAACAAATGAAAGAAGAGGTAAGGTATGGGAACGGCGTTCTACGGCAAACGCTCAGCTCATCAATGAAACAGCAGCTCTACCACATTATCTTACCATAGGGATTCTGATAATATAGATTAAAGAGGAATTAGAATACCTCTCAGCCACGTAAGTCAAATATGTTCTTTATCTCAATGTAGTGTTTCTATAAAGATGTGGACTGACCATGGCCTTGAGCCAGGTGCAGAGGGTGGGGGGCAGGCGTGCCAGCAGCTCCATGGCAGGCTGGGTCTGGGTCTGGGTGTGCAGCAGGGAGTAGCTCAGCCTCTGGCCCGTCAGCACCAGCAGCTGAGAACCCAGCACGTCCTGGTCCTCCACCTCCAGCATCACCTGGGACAGAGCGGGACCCAGAGAAGCAAACAGGTAGCAAACAGGCTGATAAAGGAGAGGATACAGGCTGCCTCCCAGCATCGTGCACGGTGGGTCTCCTCACCTCCTCGGCCCGGAGGTCCAGCCCCTGGTTGTAGAGCTCGCACACCAGGTGGCGCCTCAGGATGTCGGGGTTGACCTGCAGCAGGGAGCCCAGCTCCAGACACAGCGAGGGCCACCAGTCGGCTGTGGGGCCCGAGGCCGGGCCGGGGCCGGACGCGGGGGCGTCGTCGATGGCCTTCACCCAGCCGGTCAGCACACGCAGCAGGAACTAGGAGAGGGACGGACACCGTTAAGAGAAAGGAGTGTGGGTAGACGCAGGGCTTTCTGACAAAAACGTTCTGTCCCTGACCTCTTGTCGTAGCGAGACCAGGCCAGGGTCCATGTCCCCGCTGGGCATCAGTTGGATGGAGTTGAGTTCTCTGAAGAAGGCGTTCTTACCCTGCGGGGGCACATCACACATATACAGTAGAGGAATACTATAGGGTGTGTCTATATGTACACAACATACGTAGTGTACTCTGAGGAAAATGACCACAAGAAGGGTGTGTGTGTCGTAACATCGTGCACGTCATCCCCTCCTGTGTCTGTCGGCCCGTGTGTCTCTTCCTCTTCACAAACGCTCCCCTCCCCCTGCCGTCTCCCCTCACCTTGCTGTCGAAGAGGCTGAGGGGCTTGAGGCGCAGGCTGAAGGTCATGGCGGCGTGCAGCAGAGAGGCCAGCAGGCAGTGGTGCTGCACCAGGGGGTAGTGGACGCCCCGCTGATCCAGGGCCAGCTCTGCGATGGAGGCCGGCCCCTCCGCCCCGCCCCACACCTCCTCCACGCACAGCTCTGGGGGGGACACCTCCTCCACGGCCGAGTCCGCCTGGACCAGAGGAGGGGAAGAGAGAAAAAGAGAGAGAGAGAGAGAAAGAGGGAGAGAAGGAGGGATAGAGACTTTTAAGAGACCGTTAATTCATAATCAATTGCCCAAACCTGTGCCAACACATGCCCTGCCACACCTCCATAGCTTATATAGTTCAACGTGCACCATCGTGACACTGGCCTTTTCTCCCCATGCCCATTACCCGCCCGCACAAAGCCGCATAAATCGAGCCGCACAAAGGAAGAAAGGAATAAAGGGTAGGATGAACGTGTCCTTGAAAACGACTGCCCTCCATGCAGCGTGCGCCAGGGTTTTAAGTGGGTGCGTCGGGGGGGGTTACTTTGGAGTTCATAAATGAAAAAGGCCATCCTTCAACCTCCATGAGGATCTGGAGCAGCTGCACGCAGGAGCCCAGGAAAGAGGTCATGGCGCCGTCGCTCATCCCCACGTCCTGAAAGACAAGACGGCAACGCGTTGCGTCAGAACACAGCAGCAAAGCCCCGGTTGGGTTCTGCGTTTAGAAATCGACAACGATGCTAACGGGACGCTTACCCGTCGACACAGGCGATCTTTTGGGGCCTTTCCCACCTGTGGAAGCAAGGGAAGCAAGGCAAAGAGGTGAAAGAAAGGATGTCAATCTAGACGCTCAATACATAATATAGAAATATAACACAAGACCAAAAGGCTGTACCTTCTCCATGAGGAAGGCTGCGGCGGAGAAGCGTTTGACGATGAAGGTGCTCCACATCATAGCAGCGATGCCTGTCACACACGGACAGGGAGAGGTAGGCGTCACAGGACATCGCTACGATATCACTATGCACGACGTAACCTAAAGTGCCTTAATGCTGTCCTCCCTAAACTCACCTAGTTGGATGTGAGGACTTGAGACCAGTTTCAGGTGTTCTACAGCCCAGCACAGATAGCGCCCCTCCTACAGAGAGACACGGAGCTCAGGGAAGGTGGTATTGTCTGGTTTGCAAGTCTGCCATGGTACAGTGGTGTGTGTGTGTGTGTGTGTTTGTGTGTTTGTGTGTGTGTGTGTGTGTGTGTGTGTGTGTGTGTATACCTCTGGGTCTTTGTTCCACTGCACCACGTACTCCCAGCAGCAGTGGGCAAACAGCAGGTCAGGAGAAAGGGAGTCTGGGAAACGCTGACACACTGACACCAGCAGTTCTGGAAACGAGCAGTAGAAGAGAAAACATGGTGTCTGTGCTAACAAGACAAACCACTTGGCAAATGGGTACAAACTCAAAGCCTTTTTATTGTGCGTTTCTGTTGAATTTGTGTGTTTCGCTGTTAACTGTGTGTGCAGTCCTGGTCTAGCTCATAAGGAGTTTTCCAGAAACCCCTAATTCCTAGTTGAACAAAAGCTCTGCATCCTCCAGGAAGACATTTCCAGGTCGCTTTGAATGACATTTTTCCCCTGCAATGCAACGACCTGAAGACCACTGACCTGCTCTGGCCGAGTCTGCATTCTCCACACTCTTGTCCTTCTCTCCTCCCTCCGTCTGCTCTGTCTTTCCCTCCCCCTCTCCTTCTCCTTCTCTCGCTGCCCTCCTCTGGAGCATCTCCCTCAGCCTCACAGGGGCCAGGTCCTGCCTGAACACCCACTTAGCCACACTGTCAGCGATCCCACCTGGAGGACCAGACAGAGAGGGGTCAGGGGAGAAGAGACAGCAAAGAAAGAGAGACCCATTATGGTTTGGTTGTAGCTGTTAAGCATTTGTCAAACCATTTCAGAATAGAGCGATAGAAAGTTAATTGAAAGGAAGTTGATAGAAATTAAACAGGAAAATAAGCGAAGTGACTAAATCAAAAAGACTGAGGGCCGAATACAGCGTGGCAATCCTTCTTCCCCCACCTCGGCCTCCCTCCAGCAGGCTTTTGACGGAGCACTGTGGCAGGGCGCCCCCTGGTGTCCCGTGGGGGGTGGGCATGTACAGCAGGGTCTGCAGTGCCAGCACGTCCTCCAGCTGGCGCACACACACCGCCCAGTGCTCCAACTCCAACGACACCGCCTCCCAGTCTGAATGGAACTGACAAACACACACAAACACACACACACACACACACACACACACACACAAAGCGTTTTGTGGCTCCATGTAGCCTTATTGTTTGCCTTCTCGGTTTGCTTGCAGAGACCTAAAAATACTGGCCATAGAGATCCAAAGCCTTCCTCTGCCCCCAGGCGTGTGAGTGTGTGTGTGTGTGTGTGTGTCTGCGTTTACCTTGCTATCGGCCAGGCTGGTGATGGAGGCCTTGGCGGCGCGGTGAGCCACCACAGCAGCCAGCACGGCGCCTGCAGCGCTGGGCGACTGGACGCACGCCGTGCGCACCTGCTGCCACCAGGGGGAGACAGACTGCGGGTCCCAGGATTCCTCCACCGCACCTTGCAGACGCACAGAGACAGACGCACAGAGACAGACGCACAGAGACAGACGCACGGAGACAGACGCACAGAGCCTGAATGGAGCTGGCCTTACAAGGCTGGACTGAATGAATGGCAGCGTTGACAATGGTAGTGCGCGCGTTACCTTCCATGGCGCTGAGGGCGGTGAGCAGCGTGTGGAGGTGGCGGACGGCCTCCGGTCTCCTCAGGACCTCCCTCTCCCGGCTTAGCCACACGCTCAGCAACAGGGACTGGGGGGAGGGACAGAGGACTTGTTTCAGACCACACACACACACACACACACACACACACAGAAGAAGAAGAAGCTCCTCTTTTAGAAACATAGGGCTTTGTTTGGCCTCGCCGCATCGCTCCATCTCCCCTT
>JAVQIZ010108289.1:10000-41325 GCA_036023535.2 Galaxias brevipinnis
TCCTCCCGCTGCCTCACCCTTCCACATGCGGATGGCGATGCCCCTGGCCACGTCCAGCAGGGTGACACGGCCAAAGTCGTCTGTCACCCCCGCCAGCGTGTTGCAGGGGGACAGACAGATGGACTCGCCGTGGCGACGAGAGTCGGGCAGGCCAAACCTGATTGGACAGAGAGAGAGAGGAATGGGGGGGTCACACTTGGAAACACTCCCTTCGATGAGGATTAAGACACTGGTTCATTGATGCTGTGAGGAATCTAGCAGACAGAGCAGAGATGCATTTTGGGTAGATGCCTCCGTTAGGCACCTGACTGGCAGGGGCGTGGCTGCCTCCACTTTGGGCTTGTGTTTCTGCGCTGGCTCCTCCTCACTCTTATTCTTCCAGCCCAACCACCCACTGTGACAGAGAGAGGGAGAGTGAAACAAACGGAGAAAGAACGGATCAATAAGTGAGGGCAGCGGGGATGAACTGGGGCTGACCTCGGGTTGGCGGGGGGGGTGGGGAGATCACAGCGGAGAGGAAGTGCAATGGGAGGCCGAGGAGGGACGATAAAGTCCAGGAAGAGAAATGGGTGGCAGGCTGCAGCCTCCAAACCAGGGAGGGGAGACTGGAACGTAGTCTATTGATTAAGAGGCTTTGTGGCCGGGGGCTGTTGGAATGATGGAGCGCTGTTCAGTTAACAGCCTTGTCAATACACACACACACAGGCCCAACACACAGCCCCTCAGAATTGGATTAAAGACCGCAATAGGCTCTGTATCTCTACAGACATACATACATACATACATACATACACACATACATACATACATACATACATACATACATACATACATACATACATACATACATACAAGACTGATTCATAATTTAATAAATACAATCTGTTATTGCCAGGCCTGGGAGCTGACCAAAAGAACGTTTGCCTACACCAACCACACTGTGCTCCCCGAGGCTCTGGAGCGCTGGCCTGTGGAGCTATTGGAGACTCTGCTGCCCAGACACCTGCAGATCATCTACCGCATCAACCAGGTCCACTTGGATGTACGTATGACCTCAAGAGCAATAGAAATAGAATAGAGTAGAAAAACAAAATAATGTAAAACGTTCAATCACGTTAAATATATAGAAAGAAATTGCTTAGAATATTACAGGCATGTAAGTGAAATCATAAAGCATTAGAACGTAAAACAATATATCCATTAATACAAACACAATAAGTCCTTAAGCCATTAAAACATACCATATACTGTGAAATCTGACTGAAACCATGCTTCAAGTTTGATTTCAGTGATAATAAGTGACTTTCAATTCATTGTGATTGCTAATTCGTGACACTTGGATTTGCTCTCCTGGCTCTAGGGGATCGCAGCTCTCTTTCCCAAAGACGTGGATCGACTACGCAGGATGTCCCTTATTGAAGAGGAAGGAAGCAAACGGGTCAACATGGCTCATCTGTGCATAGTGGGATCTCATGCCGTCAATGGAGTCGCCGAGATACATTCCAATATAATCAAGACAGATGTGTAAGATTTCCCCCTCTTCCTGGGTTGCTGGGGGCCTGAGCAGTCTTCACACATTTGATTATGTCCTATGTTGCCTTTCGTGCCCGCTGAGTGCAGGCGTTTAAATACTGCCTACACCAAGGTTGTTGCATTCGTCCTATCAATTCCTGTCCCTTTCCTCATCATAATATTACCACAAAAAGCTATTAAATCACACCATTGTAATAAAAAATGACAACATTCTCCATCTTGCAATTTAATATTTCCATAATTTTTTTAAATTTTCAATCTGTAGATTCCGTGACTTCAGTGAAATGGAACCCGGAAAGTTCCAGAATAAGACCAACGGCATCACTCCAAGGAGGTGGCTCCTGCTCTGCAACCCGGGACTGGCAGAGCTCATTGCAGAAGTATACTTATCAATGTTTTCTATGAGCAAACTCAGGCGGTCATTCTTAAGAAAAGAAAGAAAGAAGGAAATCTATTATTGCATATAAATGTGTGTGTGTGTGTGTGTGTATATATATATATGTGTGTGTGTGTGTGTGTCTAAAATGCAAGGGGTAGAATCAAACTCTAGTCCTTTTAGAACAATTCCTTTTCTTTATTAAAAACACGTGATCTAGACAATGTCCCAGGCATGTGAAATGTGTATTGGTAAATACTCAAAACACATATGTTTGTTTTATGCTTGCTAACTGCCAATCCATTGTTTTTTTTAATGTTTTCATTATTTCTAGGCCATTGGTGAGGAGTATGTGAAGGACCTCCACCAACTCCAGAAGCTCAACGCCTTGGTTGATGATGATGCCTTCATCCGGGACGTGTCAAAAGTGAAACAGGTATGCTTCAATTACCGTACAATTTAGCTAATTGTGGGAAACGTATATTAACATCGCCACAAGTACTGTCCATAGAATTATTGTTGGTTACAAAAAGTGTATCGTGGGCGTTTTCATTAAACCAAAATAATTCAGCTATATAATAGTATGTTTCTATCTACCTATGTGTTATGAACTAATACTTGTATATATTGTAATGGCATGGCTTACAAAGTATGCTCCATTATATCACAGTCCTCTATGAAATATTAATTTGTAAATACAAAGCCAAAATGATTCTGTCTGATAGGATAACAAGTTGAAGTTTGGCCAATATCTGGAGAAAGAATACAACGTGAAAATCAACCCATCCTCTATCTTTGACATCCATGTGAAAAGAATACACGAGTACAAACGGCAGCTCCTCAACTGCTTGCACATCATCACCATGTACAACCGTACGTTAAGATGGGCATCTCCCCATGTTACAAACCACATAGCTGCAATAACTGTAGTATAACTAGTAACAATGGTTGTGTTGTTTCCTTATAGGTATAAAAAAGAACCCCAGGGCACCTTTTGTTCCAAGAACAATGATTATTGGTGGCAAGGTAAAATGATTATTGTCGGCAACTCAACACACACACGCACACACCCACAAAACATTTTATAAATGGAAACATGCACACTATTGGATAGGAACTTGTAGTAATGGGCTCTGGCACTCTCTACAGGCCGCTCCAGGGTACCACATGGCCAAGATGATCATAAAGCTCATCACATCTGTCGGGGATGTTGTAAACAATGACTCCGCTATAGGCGATAAGCTGAAGGTCATCTATCTGGAAAACTACAGGGTCTCCCTGGCTGAGAAAGGTCCAACCAAACATAAGATAATAAACATTTCTACAGTTTTATTGTGGTTTATCTATTATGTGAACCTAGTGTAAACATAAGCAAAGGTATTAAAAACCAACATTCAAACAACATAAATAAAGACTGCATCCACCAGTTTATGAAAACATCTTAATCCAAACATCATGATCTTTTATCCTTTTTTTAGTGATTCCTGCCACGGACTTGTCCGAGCAGATTTCCACAGCCGGCACAGAGGCCTCAGGAACAGGCAATATGAAGTTCATGTTGAATGGAGCCCTCACCATCGGCACCATGGATGGCGCAAACGTGGAGATGGCTGAAGAAGCCGGCGAGGAGAACCTCTTCATCTTTGGCATGAGGGTGGGAGACGTGGCTGAAATGGACAAAAAGGGGTGAGTTTTATTTAAACTGCCTGATCATCCTCTTCGTATTTTAGTTCAGTTGAAAACCGCACACACTTATCAGAACTTTTTTTTTTTTTTTTTAATACCACCTGAAAAGCAAAGGATCTCCATGACTCTGGGACGTGGAAACTATAAGATGTATGTCAATGTAATGAGTCATGTTGTTGTTTTCAAAGCTATAATGCCATGACGTACTACAAGAAGCTTCCAGAACTGAAACAAGCCATTGATCAGATCAAAGGTGGATTTTTCAGCCCCAAAAACCCTGAGCTTTTCAAGGACATCACTAACATGCTCTTTAACCATGATCGGTAGGTAATGGCAAATTCTTTGATATCCTTTGTGTTATACGGCTCCTGACCATCATTATTGGTCTCTTTTTTTTATATATGTATATATATTTATTTCAGCTTCAAGGTGTTTGCTGACTTTGAAGACTATGTGAAATGCCAGGAAAAAGTCAGCAAACTTTACCAGGTGAACATCTGCTACTAATTATCTATATTATGAAAATACATTTAAGTTATTGCCATAACTGTATTATATAACGTGATACATGTGTTTTTAAAAGAATCCAAAAGAATGGACCAAGGTGGTGATCAAGAACATTGCTGCCACTGGCAAGTTTTCCAGTGACCGCACCATCACAGAGTACGCCACAGAGGTGTGGGGTGTTCAGCCAACAGACCTGAAGATTCCCCCTCCTAATGAGCCTAGAGAGGCATTCGAAGAAACCGCTCGGGGTTTGAAAAAAATCTGAGGCCTAAGAGAAAAGAACAACTGCATTCTTTAACTTGGGCGACTGCTATACTTTTCCTAGGATCTATATGAAGACGTTTGACTTTGAGTAGTTGGGCTGTGTGGTCTAGTCACGTAGATATAGCATTTCTAACACCCTTCGTAACTGTGTTTTAAGATACTGCTAATTCACTATCACTAGCCTGCTCTGAAAGGCATATCAGTGTTATTTAGCGGCAATCATTTCCTTGGTATTAATCTTATCACAGGCTGAAATGTTCTCCGGTCTCAGGATCCTGTTGAAGGATGTGGGTTGTAGACTTTGCAAACAAGTAGAGACAGAGTTAGAGACAATCTGAATATTCTCTAAAGTACTCACAATAACTTTGACTGCAGAATGAGGAATAAATAAATAACTTCTTAATTTTATTGCTTCTTTGAATTATGCATCTGCAATACTATGATATTAGAATAATAAATGGAATGAAGGAGAAGAATATCACAACCCCCGACTCTTCTCAAAGGTCGAGTAGAAATCTCCTGCGGTGACAAAACGAAAGAAAACGTCATTAAACAATATTTAACTAAACTTTTTCAAATTGCATAAAATGATAAATGTGTTGTAGATCAAGCCGTTAAAGCTGTTAAAAATGAAACATTGCCATTTTCCACAACTTACCCAACATCACGTGAAAGATTAGGGTCCAGGTAGATGTTGTTATGAGAGTACCCCAAAGAGGCATTGTATAGCACCAGGTGAACCTGGTTCTCTGCATGCCTCTCTGTCTGCGCCTTCAGCGCTATTTGGTATAACTGGGAATGGAAATATAGAGAAATTCCTACGGATTTAAAATTATTAAAAGGAAAACATTAAATACCATTCTGGGCTGTGGTTGCCAGAGGCATGTTTGGTCTTTTAGTGTGTGCTCAACTGACCTACATAAAAAATAAAAAATAAATCTTACAGAGTTGTGTAGGGACTGAGACAAATGCATCATACCCTCTGACTCATTTGACATGTCACCACATCGTCATCCTCTGCATGCAGAAGAAGAAGTGGACTCGTTATGGTTTCCAAACTGCATGAAAACACATGTTTACAAATAACAATTTGACCTAAGAGGTGACACATTTTTGCATTTGTCATTACTAGTCCTACTCAAAAACCTGTAGCAAGCCAAATTCATGTCAGTTTACTTCCAGTTATAAACTTATCAAGAATTCTACACTCAAGACCATACCCACACTTACTTTATGTCATTTGCAAATAGTATGCTGTTCATTTCTAAGAGTTTCCAAATAAGGCTCTCAAAACCTGGGAGAAACATGTGCATCTGAAAGAGGGATTTAATATGTAGTTAAAAGTTTATTTTTACAGAAAACAAATGTCTTTATACTTTTAAAGATTATGTGAATTTGCAGATAATGAAACAACACAAGTGTTTGGGAAACAAATAGGAAATTAAAAACATTGCGCAATAAAGGCTGTGGGACACACCAAAGAGCCGCAGATGCCCCAGACATACTTTACCTTGCAAAGCGGATAACTGACCACTACCTCTCCTATCTTTGTGAATGGGGCTTCAAGAATTAAAGCATCAACATGAGAGCCTAACAGATGGAAATAAGCAGATTTCAGTTTATACATTTTGGATCTGGATTAAATAAACATGTTTTAAATAAGGAAAGACCCAGAAATGTTGATTAATACTTTAATGCACCGAAAGTTTCAGAACACTGTAACTATTAATTGTAACAGTAACTACTTCTGAATTTTAAGAGAAATAGGATGGAGAAAAAGCTTGAGAAAATGATTTACTGATTCTGCTGTATGGAAATAAAATAATTTTTCAAAAGTCACCTTGCTCTTGTATTTTTAATGCAGTGTTGGTCACCACCCTATTGAACAAACAGATCACACACAAAAAACACACACACACACAAACACACACACACAAACACACACACAAACACACACACACCCACCAAGCAGTGTGAGTAAATTAGCATCATCGTCCCAGTTGGTTGCACTTGTTTAAAAACAATTCACACGATACACGGCCACCTACAAGGCCATCCTCAACAGTGACAAGGCAGAGCAGTGACTCACCCAGTGCCAAGGGAATGTCCCCACAGACAGACCAGGCTCCGGTTGCTGCGTTGCTTTACCCACTGGTACAGGTAGAGGGCGTCAGTGGTCATCCCCGCCTCACTGGGCTCCCCATCAGAATCTCCAAATCCTCAGGGAAAGAAGGAACATCTCACTCAGGCGCATGGCAACCGTTTTGTTTATATTAGGTAGGAAATAACATTAACACTATAAATACAAGTGTGGAATATATGGATTAAATGGATTACATTTGTTGGCACAATAGAAACTTGCAACAAATACACATATTCAACTGGTGCTTACCTCTGTAGTCTAATGACAGTACATGATACCCTGCAGCACTTAAGATCTATGAAACAGTCAAAGTTGTTTGAAAAAATTCTATTTTATCAATGCAGAAAGTATTAATGAACAGTGGTGTGTTTTAGAAAATATACAGTACCTTCACTAATTCCACTCTGTGTTGTATTGCCCTTTGAAAACAACAAAATGATAACGGAGTCAACTTCAAGCAACACTGTTTTTTTTCTGTTTCATTTGGATGTTTTTAAAACCCATAGCCACTATACTGTGTGTCTAGAGGCTCAGAGGTAAAGTGCTGATCTAGGAACACTGACACGTTAACACATTACTCTCTGAGTGCTAGTTTAAGCACACTATTATAATAGTACTAATAATAATTGATTGCATTTGACATAGCACTTTTCTAGAAACCCAAATCGCTTATTCCTGGACTCTCGATTAAAACCTTCCTTGAGTTAATGTACTAAAAAACCAATGGGCTGCTCTGTTCATGTAATACCCACTGGACTCTTTTCAAGGGTCTGTCTATTCCCCAAAAGCCAGTCCCACCTGGTCCCCATGTTGCCATGGAGATAGATAATGACTGGGTGGCCGTCTCCGAGCGCTTCACTGTACCACTCAGGTTCTCTCCCAGGGGCCTCCTCCCATTGGCTGCCAACTGGAAGTGTGTGCCTATGGGGACCAACAAAAGAACACAAACATAAAATAGACTGTGGTTGGACATAGAGATGTGGAAAGACCACAGGGAAGAAATGCAGTGATGATAAACAAATCAATCTTACCATATACCAACTGT
Source organism: Galaxias brevipinnis (assembly GCA_036023535.2). Lineage (NCBI taxonomy): Eukaryota > Metazoa > Chordata > Actinopteri > Galaxiiformes > Galaxiidae > Galaxias > Galaxias brevipinnis. Next base: position 17,555 of record JAVQIZ010108289.1, read on the forward strand.
GATCCCTTTTTCTGTTGTCAGGTAGAAGTTACGTGTGCGGTTCAGAGAGAAATCTTCAGGTTTGTCAAAGTCCACAAACAACGGAAATCTTACTGTAGTCACAAAATAATTGAGATGTTTTATTGTTATCTGAGTCTTTCAGTTTGTTGTGCCTCTGTGTTTGTCCCGTAAGTAATTAAACCTGCAGTCTTGATAACACTGCATTTATAAATTGAGTAACATTGACATATTTTATTATTACACCACACTCCAGTATAACATTTGAAGAATTTAACTTACCTAAGTGGCAAAATACAGCATGGCCCAGTATCCAAGGACACAGGTATAGTATTATAGGAATGGAGATGTAGACAGTGATCAGAAAAACGGCAGCCCTCTTCATGCTTGCATCCATCAAGCTATTTTTCCTCTGTTGAAATGATCTTTCCTCAACTCTCAGAGACAGTAGAGTTGCAAAACTGGAAAGAAAGCAGCATATTTCCTGAGGATATCATGGTTGTGAAATCCAAGTAAAATAAAGGTCAATGTGCAAAGAGTGAAAGTAACCCTGCTTGTAGCTATTGGATACAAGCTGTGTCCAGTCCATAAAAGCAGCATTATAACGCATAAAAATAAAGCGAGAAGGCAATTTGAATAAGGTCTAGACTTGGCAGTGCAATCACTGCAGCCAAATTGGCCAATATCAAACATAGTCTGTAACATTATTGGGGCCACAAGGGGTTCTACGATAGACCCGGCCCTGAGCACATGCAAGGAACTCGCAGGCAGAATGGTATCCGCCCCTTCCTCTATCAACGCTTTTCAAAATCCGCTACCATACGGTGCTGAGAACACAAAGCAGTTAGACAGCAAAACAGGCTCTCATATATAAGCCTTGCAAATTTTGAAAAACAAAGAACATACATGATATAAATAGCTAGCTTCCAAGTGTAGCAATCGATATTGGGGACAGCCAACCTGTTCAAGAAAATAAGGAAACAATGCTTTAGAACTTTTTCTTGGCGTTGTATCGCGAAATTTCACCCAAAGGAGGGCTGGAACAGAATCCTTAAAGTCGGAACTATTTGGTGAGTTTATGTCAATGTATGTTTTCTCTTAGTTTGCATTAAGATGAATTGGTTTCGGATAAGATTAGATGTGTTTTGTTTGGAAAAGGTCGACACTTTACGTTCTCCTTCCCGGGGGTCCTCTTAGTTGCTCCAACGTGTTTCCTTAAATTGCCTATCATCCTCCTCTTTGGTCTACATCCGTTTAAGGAACTTAAATTACTGTTCCGCTGCAATGATGTGTGCATTTCACACTTAAAAAAAACGGCTTTTGTTTTTATGTTCCTCTAAAAGTTTGTCTGCAGCACAAAAAAAAGGCGAATATAATTCTGGCATATTTCTCAGATACTTTTTTTTGCGACAGTTAATCCATGCACCGTTATTCTATGTTGTCACATCTCATTTAGTCTTACCTTGTAAAGAGAATTATTAGATTTTGTTTAGCGAATTTTAAGTATAGTGTTTTATGTCAGTTATTTGATGTGAAAACATTTTATAATATTGCCTTTGATAGGCTGTGATATTTAAGTTTTTGGTTTGGATTTCTACAAGTAATTACCCAATGTAGCCTAAACTGTTCGGATATGGTGCATTCCTCACCGTTACATTTCAGATTGCATTTCTCTTTTTGCTCATATAGCAGTATAAAATGTGAATTTTGTCACAATTGGGGGCTATCCCTAAACTTGTACACATGAAAGTTTTACCTTGTTTTGTATTACTCATATAATCGTACATAAATGTCACACAACTATTTACCTTTGTTCAGTGTTGCCTGGTGTTGGCTTCTGCATGTTGAACATGCAGCAGGTGTCATGATTAACCCCAGTCCCCTGACCTATAGTCCTGCTTGATTCAACAGCTGTCAATCTATGAACCACCCTGTTGACCAGATTGGAGGTCTATGGCATGCATTGCTTTGGTCAGCCTGCATAGCTTATTGGAAAATCAAAATGTGCAAATTTTCTTATGGACATGTGCAAAGAAAAAGTTCAAATGTAATGGGTTACTCAAGTATGAAAGATTACTGACCTTTGTCATTGTTGTCTGCCAACAAGGATGCAAATACTTAAATTCAATCTCAGATGATCAGTTTAGGTCTACATTTGGTTTGTATTTATGGGGGTCGGTCAAGGAACTTATTGTTTGATTATAGCTGCCAAAGCTGTCCATAATGGCAAACCAGCACGGTGCTCTTGAATTGATTATCTGCCGATATGTGCAGAAAGAAGAATACTTACTGCTTTTATTCAGGGGCCCATTGTCTGTGGGGAATGGGTAACCCCCTAAGTCTGGCTAAAGAGAGACACCTGGTTCCTACAGGCCCCTGGCCGACCTCATGACCACATCATTAATAAAGAGCAGATGGAAACGCTGAGGATAAATAGATGCTATCAACCTATATAGCCTATATCTACTATGTTGAATTATTTCATCAAACTATATTGAAGTAAGCCTATATATTGTTTAATTGTTTGTGTTAAAGCTATAAAGCCACTCATATCGTTACCATTTGTCATTTGTTATTCCATTTATGTTCCCTTAAACCTGATTTGTTACTTGTTTATTTTTTTTGTCAGAAAAATGTCTTTTACCAAATGTCTTTGATTTGATATTTTTTTATTTGGAGCCTAGTATACACAAGGTTGTTTCATCTTAAAGTACAGGTAGACCTAATTAATTCCTTTTAAACTCTGCATGTCCACAGTCAAATGCATTCGCTCAGGCTTCTATTTGGAGTGTTGCTTAATTATATTTACCTACCGTAAGCTTCTTGTGCTGTCCTTTGGTGCAAGCTGAAGTAAGTGCGGCTATAAGTTATGTCATCAGCCAAGTTAGTTTTGGCCTGTCTTTCCCACGATTATTACCTAGACTGGCCTTTGCCTGCCTTCCTAACTCAACAATTGTTAATAACCCTAGATTACATATGGGTTACTTTGCTAATTCAGATTGTATCAAGCAAAAACGTACGTTTGACCCCAAATTTCAGTTTGTGCGAAGGAACACAATGCAGAGGGCTGTGTTAAACTTTTTGATTAAGATTAAGATTTTGTGAAACAATATGTTTTCAATTCTCTACCCTTGACATTTCCCTGAAGTCTAATTTAGACTTTAAAAAAATATACTTCTAGGCGGCTGTTCTTGTTCCCTTATAAGTGTTTCTCCCCTCCTTACAATGACTTTATCAGCAGATGAAAGCAAACAAATCCCATGTCCTTGTAATTGATGCTGTCAGTAACTGTTACTTTATTTTTGTTTCGTAGTCTTCTCCATAAGCACCTTACTGGGTATTCCACTTGGTTCACTACCATGTGCATTCCTCCTTTTGCCCATTGACTCTTCGCATCATTTACTCACTCAATTAGCTCTTTTGTACTTTATCTTAGTCCACTTCGTTTAGTTTGCGTGATTTTAGTATAGCACTGTGCTGTACAGTATGTGAGTGGCAAAGCTGACTAGTCCCTTGTACTTATTGCAAAGCCAGACGGTATCAATCTACCTTCAGTATCTTTTGGATTGTACAGTCATGCATTAGTGGCTAATTGGATTAGCCAAAGCCTTGTCTCTCTCTCTACCACAATGACGCCGAGGTTGTGTGGCAGTAGATCAAACTCTCGGTGACCGTCACAAATTAGGTTGGGACTAGGAACCGATGCTCTTGATATGGATGTTACTATCCTCCTTGTGAGTGTTTTTGCTTACTAATAATGTTCAACAAAAGCTACATGGTGAAAAATCTATCTTCAATAGTTGTTTTTCTCTGTGTGTGTGTGTGTGCGTGTTCAGGGCAGGGTGCTGTCCTATGGAATGGATGACACCCAGCAAGACCAGTACGAGGAGCGCTTAAAGGAAGTCTTCCACAGCTTCGATGCGAGCGGTTTGGGCTCGCTGTGCCCTGAGGAGTTGTCTGAATTGTGCCTGTCTCTGCACCTGGAGGACGCCACCCCAGCTCTTCTCAATGCCCTGCTGCAGAACCAGGACCGTCTGACTGGCAGGGTAAGCTTCTTAGAGAAGGTAGGAGCTCACGAAACACTTTCTCCATTTGAAAAACGTGGTGTAAAAAAAAAAAAGTATAATAAGTTTCAAAATGTGACATTTGGCATTTGAAGAGAGTACAGATATTCAACTGTTTTAAATGGAGAAAGTGTCTACCTTCATAAACTGATGTCATGCAGTGGAAGGCTGTACCCCTAGTCTTACTGTCAAACCTAGCAAGTGATCTTGCTAGAACACATTTTATATAATAATAATATATAGAAAAGTAGTAGTTACTAGTTACTGACATTACTGTTCACATCCCAAATAACCATAAATACAGATTAATGGTGGGCCTACACCATTTCCTTGCCTTTTGTCTCAACTAAAGTATTTGCCTAGACAATTCTGATCCTTTGCTGTGTCATTCAGGGTCATTGGCTTCTCAGTAGTTACTATACATGTAGGTCTCCCTTTAAAAAGTGAATTTACCCTCTGCTGTCCATGGTTTTTGGATTCTGCCCACGTCTAGGAGCCACTTCACTCCACAGGTCTTTGTGTCCTCAGGCTTTTGCTGCTTTGTTTGGTGTCTTGTGGAAGAGAAATTGTGCCCCGTCAACTCTCATCCTAGATGTCTGTTGTCACGACAACCGAGCTAGCTAATCACCATTCATAAGTGCATCTGTTTGAGGGTGCTCCATGTAGGAACAGGCCCTTATTTTATTTTTTTTATTTTTTTTTACATTGATCAACTAATCCTGGCTATTATATAAAAAGCTCAAATGATCTGTGTACTCTTATGCAGATCAGATCTCTTATGATACCTGTACTTAGTTGTCTTTGATAGGATGCAATTTACCCAAAATATTGCATTAGAGTTCATTGTGTGTAAGTGTGTGGATGAAAGGATTGCCTTTGCCTAATTTGGCTTCCACACGGGGGTCGGGGGAAAATTGTTTGCGGAGAGGCAGTGATCTCATTGTGTACCCCTTTGCACCAAACAAGGTCAGACAAATAGGAAACCCCCCACCTTTAGTAGGCAGCCGCCAACCAGAGAACACAAAGAAAATCTCAATATCCAGGACTGGCAGCTGTTGCTTCTAGACATGTGACTTCTCTTCTCTTCTCCAGCCACCCCCATCCAGACATTCAGGGACACCTAACCCCCCACCCCCACCCCCCCTGCATTCAGGGCATTTCATCCAATCTTTGGAATTTTCAAGGCATTTAATAATAAAAAAAGGCTTTTGCTTTGTCATTGTTTTGATTTATTTTATTGGAAAATAGCATTGTGCATTGTTAAAATTGAGTTTGGGTGCTTTAGTTTATTCCAAATTTATACTTTTGTATTCTAGGTTGATTTTGAGCAGTTCAAGAATGCACTGATTCTGGTGTTATCAGCCTCTGAGGCGCCAACTGAAGACCAAGAGCCTTGCCCTTCACCAGGTAATGCTCAGAAGTTTGAGCATCCACCTAAAACTCTACATTTCCTGCTGTGTCTTACATAGTATAATATTCCCTATCTGTACATATACATATCCGGTTTAATAGGTAGTTTTACAGATACGATATCATCTATTGATAAGATTATTGAACTGATAAATTGGAGTTGTGCAAGCCTATTTTAACACACCTCAAGCTGACTCAACAATGCGTCTGCAATACTAAGGCACACAGCCAAAGATTCCAGGCCAATGAATAGCCAATTAGCCAAATCAGCTCTTGGCACGGTCATGGTTGTGCTAAAAGTACTGTTTTGTGTGGATATAAAATTTGATTTGCCAATGAATATGCAATATTTACAGACCTCTAAGTCTATAAAGTAAAAAGCCTTTTTTGTTGTTGTTGTTCACATGTTGAAGGGTGTCCTTATTTGCCTAGAGAAATGCTGATGTAGTGATGTACATTCCCCTGTGTGGAGTTGGAACTGCTCTTTATGCAGCCTTACTCATCAGATCTGACTTATTTGGCCTGCTGAGCCTAAGTCTAGGGGAAGGGTGGATAGGAGGTGAATAAGGGTGCAAATTAGTTATGTTGCGTATAACACCCCATCATAAAACGGGACTCTTCATAGTACCTAATGCTGAATGTTTAGTTTGGATGTTCACTTTCTGCCTGAAACGTGAGACTTAGGGGCCTGTATTTTGACAACACAAAACAGGTGGGAAACATTGAAACTACGAACAGGACAGAAATGCCCAACAAAGTCATTTGTTTGAGTTTTCCATTACATATTAAATTACGTTCTAAAAAAATAAAATGACACCAAACCCTGTCACATTGAATTGGTTCTACATTTTTAACCCAGTCTTTTTTTATTTGTTTTATGTCATAATTGTCTTGTTCCATTCTCTAGATTCCCCCGAGGTTCATCCAAAGTTTGTCAGGGGCAGCAAGCGTTATGGCCGCCGATCCACACCAGAGTTTATCGATACTATCCCAGACTTCTCAGAGGTCATCGGCTCTGATTCCGCAGCGGAAGATCCGCAGGATAACGTTGACGATGACGACGACGACGATTCCATTTTGCCGAGGAAGCGTGAGGTAGACACCCACCCGCCCTTGTTCCTTGTTCCTTGCATTTTTTTGTTTTGCCTAAAGAACTACACTTCACGGCCAGCCGGCTCGCCGTCCTTGTCTCTCACCCCTTGTCTCTTGCCGTCCTTGTCTCTCGCCGTCCTTGTCTCTGGCTGTCCTTGCATGCTCTGTACTTCTCTACAGCACACTCTCAGGCTCCTGTAGGGATCTTATTCTTGCTTAATCAGCTTAGTGCCATTCAGGGAAAGAGCGTCGATGAAAGTATGGACACTTCAACCCAGCTCTCTGACCACTGTGACATTATGTAATAAGAGCCCTCTAACAGCCTACAGATAACATTTCTAGAGCCTGTTCGGAAGTCTGCAAAGTCCCTAGTATTTTGATATGGCTATTACTTTCAGTTATACATTGTGATGAGCTGAGAGCTATAAAGTAATTTAGGTTTATAATGAAACTCAATCATTCAAAAGTGTGCATCTGGCTGTGTTCTTTTTGAGCGATTGGTAACCAATTGTGGGTTGGCAATATACAGTGTGGTGGTTTAATACAGATCACTGAACTTTGGCCCGTGATGCGTGCTGTATGTTAGCAGTGTGGTGGTGGTCAAGGCAACAACAACACCACCACCGGTGTGTTGTTCTGTCGCTATGGCTATTCCCCTCCTCATCTTCATGTCCAGACAGGTCAGTGTGTTTTCGTAGATAAATGGAGAAAAGGGAGTGATCAGGAAGGCTGTCACATCCATGGTTAACGCTATGGTTGTCAACAACATAGCAATTTTTATAGGATGGCATGAAAGGTTGTCGAATTTCCAACCAAAGATAATCAATTTAGCTTAAAATAACCTAAGGTTAAAAGTATTTTCAGTAGCTCTCATAACTGAATATGTGTGTAGAATGATGTGGTGCAGAAGGTCATGTATTTAAGCTATTTGTGGCTTTGTCTGTGATTAACTAGCCTAGCTTTGGAAAGTAAGCAGGGACCATGATTGCTCTGCAAACAGCATGGGGCTTCTATGGAGCATCCTGGACCTTCTTTGGGGGGGGGGGGTAATCCTTCCTGTTCTCACTTGCACTGTAGAAAGTTCTTAGTCTGACTTAAGGTCTTGATATATCCACTCTGCTTTTTTTTTTTTTAGACGTCCATTCCCTGAATAGAATGTGTTTGTCCTGTACTGCTTATAATAGTTTGTGCTGACTCACCCTACCAAATCCAAGATTTTAAAAGTGTTGCATAATGTTTTGTACATGCATATCCTTTTTAGTCTTTATCCACAATTTATAATTGTATCTATACTTTAATCACTGTTTGTGTGTGGGTGAGCCTTTAATACAGAATATTACTACTCTGTGTTGGGTTATAGGACAACCGAAGTGAGAGACTGGATAGTTGGTATCTTGTACTTTTTTCAATGGGCTTGTAGGTGTTATATTGTCTGTGTCCCCTCTATTTTAGTCCCAGATGTGAGGCCATGGCACCACACTTTTTTCTTTTTTTTTAAGTCGCTGGGGTGAAGCGTGTCTTGGTATTCACTTAATCTTCATTATACTGAGCAGTGTTTGACCAGAGTGGGGACCAGCAGATGGGAATATGTCACAGGCTCTACAACAGGGAGACTGAAGACTGTTTTTTTTTGTTTTTTTTGGTGGGTGGGTGTGACAAGGGGGTTTTACAGGGAAAAAATAAGCCCCCCCCCCCCCCCTCCAGAAACCCCGCCCTTATGGATAGATGCCTATGCACCCTGTGATGCGGCAGTCACCAATGGAGACCCATCTGTTCTTCATTCCAGCAAAAGAAGTTTCTCTCCCAAACAATAGATGTCTCTGCTTCATCGGAATGGGTCATACCCCAGTAGACCCCTCCCCCTCTAACATTTCTCAAACAGCATGACATACTTTAAATTAGGTCTGAATATATGCATTTTGATGCTGATGGATAAAGAATTTTTAAAAATGTGTTAAAGCAACATTGCACAATATACTGTAGCCATAACAAATAATTGGACCTGCCAAACCAGTCTTGGTATTATTCTCAACAAACAATGCAATGTGGAAGGAAGTACATCTTAAAAGTTGCCTGAAATGACAAGTGTGTGTGGCTGTCACAGTTTGTAATTCTCCTATTATGGATACGGCTAGATTGCCCTCTGACCCCGCCAGGGCCCGTGTCTTCACAAAGGCTCTGTTGTGTTTTTTTTGTTTGACAGCTAATAGATTCAATCACCCCCTCGCCCTCTTTCTAAAAAGAGTTTTGCTTTGTTTGAACAGCTGACAAACGCATGAGAACTGGGTCGTTTGCTTAATTTCAGTGTGTTGATACTCTATCTAAATAATATAAAATGAAAACAAAAAAAAGGAAAGAGTTTTGAAAATAAAATATATGGTCTAATTATAAACTGGTTTTTACTTCTTCGAAATTGAAAAGCATTGGTAACATGTTTTTTTTTAATATAATCTAATGACATTTGTTAAGTGAAATGCACTTGGGTGGTTTTCTCTGTTCACAGCGCTGGAACGCTCATGACTCAAGCACAGAGGAATTTGAAGCAGAAGGTATGCAACATCAAAGATGTTCTATGTTCTATTTAGTACTCTAAACCCTTATTTTCGCTTATCTTCCTGCATCTCAAGTCTTTATTTTTTATCTGAGAAAATGTGTTTTAATCCATTTTGTGTATATTACTTTGCTGTTGTCTTGTATTTAGGCCAGCTACACTTGTGGAACCCTGATGAGCCAGGCACCCCGCGTGGTTCCATCGCTCCTCTATCGGACCGTCTGGAGGAGAGGCTGCGAGAGGCCTGTGAAGAGCTGGCAGTGCCGTGGAATGGAAGTGCCAGCCATCCTGAGCTGCTGGCTCTCTGTGAACACCTTGGCCTTGAGGTAAGGGAAAAGGTTGTGAAAAAATTAAAAAGTGTATATTGTTTGACTTGACCTTATTTTCTTAAAGTATGTGAGTATGATCAGAGAAAAGTACCTTGTCCTTTTATATATAGACAAAAACATATATAGACAAAAAAAATCCACACATTTTCAGTTTGTGGTGTGCTTTCTTCTCAGATAGCCGAGGAGGCACTCCAGATTCTGAGCGGGGACGGGGTCATGAGTGTTCCGGAATTTGTGTCGAGAGTTCTGGACCACTGCACGCCTCCTACGCCTTCCGCATCCACACCTTACAGACAGCTCAAACGACTGCACTCCACACAGGTAAGACCCTCCTTGATCCCCCTAAGGCCCAGGCCATTGCCTCACACTGCTGATTCACACTCTACATACATGATCTACGTGAATTGTAACAGAGAATCCTAGATTTAATTCATAAAAAAAAATTACAAACACTGGTATTGAGTGTCATTTTTGGTAAATGTCTTATGCTAAAGAACTCTGTGATTTTATACCAACGTGACTTACTCCTTGGCACCATGTTAAAATCTTTAATGCTTCCATATAGCCCCATATTTAAACCACAGACGGTTCTATTAGGCACCATACTTGTATCCTAATGGTTCCATATTCCACCAAATCTCTGCCCCGTATGGTTCTATATGTAGAACCACGTCCATTTGGCGGTTCTTATACTGAGTGGCTCTTTTTTTCTTGTTGCAGCCCTTTGATCTGACAGGGCGCAGGATAACCGATCCCTCAATCATGACCAGCACCATTGGGATGCGTCTCTTTTCGACACTGGATGATGGGACTGGCTTCACTCCGGTGGAACAGGTCCTGGACGTCTGGATGGAAGAGGGTATCCAAAACAGCACTGAGATCTTACAGGTGCCTCCATTTTACCTTTCTCATTTCACAGTTGTGTGTGTGTGTGTGTGCGTGTGCGTGTGTGTGTGCGTGTGTGTGGATATATATACACTGTATCGCGTATATACCGTAACAGGTTTTTTTAATGTAGGCCTTGGATTTTGACCTGGAAGGCAAGGTGAACCTCAGTGAACTCACAAATGCCCTTGAGAATGAGCTTCTCATGACTAAGAATGGCATTCACCAAGCAGCTCTTGCCAGCTTCAAGTGCGAGATCAGGCATCTTATGTAAGTAAACTAATGTTAACTGCAATAGTGTTCGCATTTAAAAACAATATTTATATGTAGTGACCTAAATTCCTTTTAACATTTTCTAGTTCAAATGAGGCCTTATTTAAAAATGTTCTCAGGGAATGTGTGGACCGTGAGTTGAGGGAAAAGGAAAAAATTCGATCAGACTTGGAGAAAGCAGAGAAACTGAAAAGCCAGTTGGCCACTGAGGTGGACGAGCACCACACTGCCATAGAGAGAATGAACGACCTTAACCTCAAGTAAGTCAATCTCCTCTTGTTGGTTGTTGCTGTTTCTTTCTTTGCTCTTGTATTATGTTCTGTTTTGCCTATTTTCCTAAGTACAGTAACAAAAAAAGTTAATCCTGATTTTATGGAATATACTATATTTATATATATATACGTTTATCTGTTTATCTTTCTTCGTATTTTCATTCTGTGTTCATAGAAAGCTTGAGCAAGACCACAAGGAAAAGCTGACTATGTTAAGGGCGGAGTTGATCGATGAGATGGATCAAATGCAGCAGCAGGCTGGCCTGCAACGAGAACAACTGGAGGCTGAGATGAAGAAAATCAGGGAGGATGAAACCTTTCTCAGGGATCACCTCTCTATCACTGTCAAGGTATATTCATAAAGTCTATAAATAAGATTAACTTATATTTGTGTTATTATTTTAGTTGGTATTTTGTCCAAATTGATTGAACAGTATTTTGAGCACTTGTCACATGGTCTGTAACTTCATCTCTCCAGGAAAATAGACGTCTAGAGATGGAGCTGCTGGACAGCACGGAAAAGTTAGTAGATGCAGAAAATCAGGTCACCAAACTTCAGAAGAGCTTGGACAACATTCTCAAAGAAAAGGTAAAACAAGTTTGTGCACTCACTTCACCACAAGATATGACCGTATGTATTTCTCAACACTGTTCCTGTTCTTTATGGCCAGTTTGGGGACTTGGACCCAGGCAGTGCAGAGTTCTTCCTCCAGCAGGAACGTCTCGAACAACTTCGCAGCAGCTACGAACAGCAGTGCAGGGTAACGGTCACCAATTTCAACACGTTGTCTTCCACTCAACTTTATCTTATGTCTGTGTGCAAACTGTGCATGGTTTGTTATTTAAAGAAAATAAACGAAAAGTTTTCAACTTGTTTTTTCCAGGAACTGCAAGATCGTATAGATGAGCTGCAGTCAGAGCTCCACGAGTACCACAGTCTGGGCCGAGCCACTCAGCCCGGCAACAAGCCTGTCTCTGAGGAGTTTGAGAGCAAGAGTCCTGGCATGGAGTCAGACCCAGGTAGGCTATAGAAACGCGTTTAAACATTGTGAAATTGTGTCTAATTATTGTAGGTTAGACGCTTTTCAATTGTTATCAATTGTTTAAACAATGTTGATAACATTGCGTAGAATTAATGATTTCGTCCAAATGCTGTGCTCTAAAGGTATAGGCTCAGATGAGGGACAGCCCTTCAACATGAGCCTTGAAGCAGAGATGTTGTTGGAGCATCTGAAGGAGCAACACCTGCGGGAGATAGAGGATTTACGAGCTCAGCTGGAAAGCACAGTGAGATCAATGTCTCCATCTAGTGGTTCACAATGATATTGATCAAAAAAATAATAGGAGTCTGTATTTTTATAGCCCTTTTAGTTACAAAACAACAAAAGATATATGCATACAAGAACCAAAATGGTGCATTTAAATAATAATTTGAACTAATAGACTTCATTATTTCACATTTTAAATGATTGTTTAAAAGCATCCTTTTGTTTTACCTCCCGATCGCAGGTCAATGAATTTAATCAGAAGGTTGAGGAGCAGAAAGCAGCCCAGGAGGAACAGAAGACGACGATCTCTCTCCAATACCAGGCGGACATCCAGGCTTTGAAGGAGCAAATGGCCAGTGTTCAAAGCCATGCCGAGGAGCTCCAGAGCCAGATGGAACAGGCCGAACGGGACAGGACCAGCCTGGAGCAGAGGCAAGCTGGGGAGAGGTCGGAACTGGAAGACCAACAAGAGGAAGAGGTTTCCACCCTAAGACAGCAGTTGCTGGAGGCCCACACTAATGCTACAGACCTGGAGGATCAACTGAGAGCCCTGGAGGCCCAGCAGGCTGAGACGGAGCTGAACACGGACACCGAGATGGAGGCGCTGAAGAGGCGTCATGCTCTAGAACTCAACAAAATGGAGGAAAAACAGGAGGAGATGTTGGAGGCCAGGCTCGAGGAGGAGAGAGCCAAACAACGGGTAGAAAAAGCCGAGCTGGAGAGGAAATTGTCTGAAGAGTGGGAGACGGTGATGGAGCGATTGAAACAGTGTCACAGGGAGGAAGTGAAGGCTAGACTAGAGGAGGTGGGCGTCAAGTTCCAAGCTGAGCACGAGGAGCTTCAGATGAGACTGACGGAGGAGTGGGAGAAGGAGAGGGCTCAGCTGGACGCGCAGGGGAACGAGTCTCTCCAGGTGGTGCTGGAGGAGGAGATGCTGAGGCTTTTTAAAGAGCAGGAAGAGAGGGAAAGCAAGCTCCTCCAACAGTGGGAGGCGGAACGGGCTCAGCTCCAAGAGTCCCAAGAGGAAGTCGTCCTCCGTAGGCTAGCGGAAGAGAGGTTGAGGTTGCAGGAGCAACACGAAAAGAGGGAGAGGAAGTTGGTGGAGGAGTGGAAGGAGGAAAGAGCTCAGCTAGAGGAAGATTACGATGCGATGCTCCAGGAGAGGCTGATGGAGGAGAGGGAGAAAGTGGAGGCTGAGAAAGAGGAGTTGGAGAAGAGGCTGGGCCAACTGATGGAGGAGGAGAAGGCTCGTTTGGAGGAGGCCCACAGGGAGGCCATGCAGGAGCTGATTGCAAGGCACAGCATGGAGAGGGAAACACTCAGTAGCCTGCTGGACAAACTGCGGGAGGACATCGCTGACGAGAGGTGAGACACGCTTTCGTTGGGGTGCTGTTCGTTTCCTTTTCATTTCATTTCTTGTGTTTTTACACTAAAACGTCCATGAAAAATGTATTGAATTGATAACAAACCAATGATAAACCATGGTGTTGTATCCTACACGTCATCTATCACGTGTAGGAATGTGGCGCATAACTGTCGTTGATTAACAGGAGAGAACTGGAGAGCCGCTTCTCACAGAAAATCAACGCAGTGGAGACTCGCTTCTCAGGTGACCAGGAAGCGGTGGCAGAGCGTTTCCATGCCGACGTGTTGAAGCTGGAGCAACACTACCAGAGAGAGCTAAAAGTGCTCTCTGAAAGTCATGCCGAGCAGAAGGTTAAATGGGAGGCCGAGATGGAGATGGCTCTGCAGGAAACCGAGGAGCAAAGGGCAATCTTGCAGGAGACCCTGAGGCAGGAACGAGAGTGCCACGACCTGGAGCTGGTCAAAGAGCGAGACCAGTTAGAAAGGGCTCACAAAGAGGAAGTAGAACTGTTGACGACAAAGAACCGAAAACTCCAAAACGAGTTGGACGGCATGATAAGTTTAGCCCAGACTAAGGAGATTGAGCTGAGCAGGCAGCTTAATGATCTTCACAACAGGCTGCAGGAAAACATGGACACCAAAGATGAGCTTTTGGGTCAGTCTGATAGAAAGGCACTGGAGATTGAGCTCTTGCTAAATCAGTCTGTGGAAGATTTTAAGCAGGAAAGGTGTGAACTACAAAATAACCTATCAACTCTTGAAAAACTATACAGAGAGGCAGTTTTATTGTCTGATAAGCACCTTGAGGAGCGGATAGAATTATCATCAGAATGCGATTCCCTGAAGTTGAAGATTCAGGAGCTAGAGTTGCTTCTTAAACAAGCAGCAATGGACTTTGAACTTGAAAAGCAAGATCTGCAGGACACTATTGCATTTCTCGAAGTTAGCTTAAACGATAGTTTTGCCTGCTGTGAGCAACAAGAAAATGAAAAAGTTGAACTTATCGCACAAAAAGACCAGCTTAGTCTTAGAATTAAAGAGTTGGAGATTGAACTGAATCAACTTTTAAAATCTTCAAAAGGTCAAAAAGATATTGAAGAGTCAAATCGTATAAACTCACCTGTACAAGACGGTCAAATAGCTGGAGAATGTGTTTCCCTGTCTGAAGAACAAGAAACGTGTTTAAATCACATTGAAATAAGTATTTTGACTTGTAAAGAACAATCTGTAATTCTCCAAAGGGACTGTGATGGCATAGAAGGCTTTGCTCCTATAGATCAGGTGCAAGGTACTGAGGTGGAAATGATCAGTAGTGATTGCCACCACCGATTCAGTAAAGCCACCCAGGAAACAATTCCTTTGTCTAATGATACTGGTTGTCTAGTTAAAGTAGAATCTGTGGAAGAACCGCGACTGGAGGATGATGATGATGATGATGATGATGATGATGATTTAGATATGATAATAGAATCTCCTGATGTCACTGAGGTGTGTTCCGATAACGCGATTTCTCTTCATGAGAAATGCAAAGTGGGAGCCACTCCTGTGGAGGATGGTATTTCAGAGGTACAAAATAATGCCAGTGTGGACCTAGAACAGGGCAGGAAGGCTTATGAGGAGGCGTACCGTGATAACGAATACGATAATGGTGACGCCTGTCACAACGACTTTAGCGCAATTACTGAAGACTTTCAAGAAGAAATTGTGCATAATGAGGAAGAGGAACAGTCTGAAGAAGAAAAAGAAGATGGCTGTTATCCTGAGGAAGTAACAGATTTTAATATTTCACCCGAGCCTCCAATTCCAATTGATGACGATTATGATGAAGCAGATAAAGATGTTGAAGAGGAAAATAATCCAGAGGTACAGTGTGAAGTAAGTCAGTCTCCCCCTGAGGCAGTAGTACATGAGGATGTGACTGGAGATGATTATAAGAATGTAACATTTGAATTATGCGAAGAAGACGGCGAACATCAACATGACCAAGCTAATGAGAGGTCTGCGTGCGTTGGAGTACAGCGGTGTCGTGACTCCGTGGTCGATTCCACAGCCCCTGAAGTGACGGCTGACCCTGATGAGGAGGAAGCTAACGCCGATAGTTTTACACCAAACTCGCACAATCAGGCAGTAGAGCAGGTTTTTCCAGAGCAGGAGTGTGTGGAGGCAGTAATTGAAAAGGAGGCTTTGTACCGAGTTGAACAAACCCACTCCCTTGCTGAACTACAGACTTTGTTTGCAAATGTCACAGATACCAATCTTATTTTACAGTGTGAGATTACCCTGCTTCAGCACAAAATTGGCACACTAGAGAGCCTCTTAGCTGCCCATAGGGAAAAATCAGCAAATGGTCAGCAAGCATTAGAGGAGAACTACATTCTTAAGACTAAAATGTTGCTGATACTGCAGAAGGCCAATGAGATGGAGACCATCACCTCAGATATGGCAGACCTTCATGTTAGATATGAGGATTGTCTTTGTCAAAATGCAAAACTGGAAGAAAAAAACGGTAAGCTTGAAAACAGGGTTTGGGGCCTTGAGAGCAGAATGCGTGTTCTCCAGTGTTCACAGAACCAGCAAATGGTGCTGATGAGTGAGATCACCCAAATGAGAGGGAATAATAGTAAGCTGACCGAGTTGATCAATGAATTAGAAAAGCAGGATGAAATTCTCCTGGCATTACAGCAAGAGAATAAGAGTGAGAACGAACCCCACATCCAGCCCGTTCCAGACAACTCTTTCCTTGTGCTAAACTCTCAAATGGAGTCTAAAATCGAGGCAGTGTCTGCCTTGGAGGATTGCTGCCCAGAGTTTGAGAATGAAAACGGCATGCTCCGCCGAGCACTGGCAGAGATGCAGGACAAATCACTGAGGACACATGAGAAGATGTGGGACCAGAGGTAACCAGTAGGAGGCCAAAGTAGGATTCTCCCATCCCGGTCCATTTCAGCAGCTACCCGCGTATTCCCAACCCCGCAGTCTGCCTCTGTTTATTTGCTTGGATTTGTAGTACTGCATTTCCTTTTATAGTTCAAGGCTGTACTGTTGACCTTGACTAAACTCCTTAACCTTGACACTTGCGTGCGATGTAGCAGAGCTTTTTCACTTTTCCTGACCGTGTTGCAGTTGATGTTTAGTTCCTTTTGATAGATTCTTTGTAAATAGTAAGTGGTTTGATGGGAGAATTGCATGTAGGTTGTATTTTTACTAGACCTCCAGCTCGCTCATAATGCCTACCACACACTTCCTTTTTATGTTGTATTTGTGCTTGTTGTTTGTATCATAATTATAAAAAATATTATTATATTTAAGATTAAACTAAATATGTTAATATCCTGATTGGTAAGTATTTAAAATTATAGATTTTCGTATTTCTTACCTCTGTTTTGTCCTGCACTTTAGGTGTGAGGCTAACCGTCTTTCAGAGGAAAACCATAAGCTCAGGCAAAGCATCTCCCTGTTGAAGGAAGAGGACCTTCAAGAGGCCCAGGATGAATTGTTGTAAGAAACATAAAATCAATTAAATGGTGAGGTAATATTTATTTTTATCTATTATGTTTATGCATAATTTTGCCTTTTTTATGGTTTTTAGATCTAAACTGGAGCATTTTAGAGAGGAAAAATTGTCAGCACAAAAGATGGCAGAAAAATTTAAAAGACAGGTTTGTGTAACAGAATGCACACATTCCATCTTTCCTTAACTTGAACTAGTACAATGCATTGTTTCTTTCCAGTTGTTCATAGAAAATAGATACAAGATTGGATCTCTGAATAATACTCTAGAACTACATTTATATTTCAAACCATGAAATGTAGTTAGCGCCTCTATCACCTTGTTCCCTGTACTATGTAGATTTCAGAGATGCGTGCAAGGAGCCAGCAATTAGAGGGGGAGAATGGACTCCTGTCAGAAAAGAATGCCCAAAATGCTGCTGGTGTGAAAGACCTGAGCCTGCAGCTGACTGAACTGCTCACACAGAGCGAGAGCAAAGAGATCGCCAGGGACCAGGAGGCTACTAACGAACGGGCCGAGGTAAAATGAAAGAATCTTTTATCAGAAAGTCTCTCTTGGATGTTTTTTTATCGTCTGGTGGCTGTAGCGGGTAGTTAATTAGCAGCTCTGTGTTGTGTTAGATGGCAGCTTGTGTGTCTGCCATGGAAGCAGAGTTGAACAGCACTCTGGAGGCTGCTGCTCAGCTCCAAAATGAGAAAGCACAGCTCACACAGCAGCTCTGTGTCCTCAGAGAGAAGGTAAGCGATCAGGCCTTAACATTCATTAAGAATAGAAAATGTACAGGTAATCAGATAATACCAGATAATACCAGGACATATATACATTAATATTAATAATACATTAATATTCATATGTTCATAATATATATATTTATATAGACATTAAACACATATTACAAATTATTACACATACAGTATATTACTAATTATTACACAAATACTTATATGAACAATGTAATTATTGCAATTTTCACATTTTTTTGCGGTGTGACATTTATAAAAGCTCCCATTTAATTTTGAAAGTTTGTCATCCTTGTTTTAAAACAAATAGTAGGTAATGTTGCGTGAACACTTGAATAACTGACTTGAAATTCTTAACATTATGAAGATATTGTTAATACAAAATTGAAAGGCCATGGTATGTTTTTGGCAGTATATTTAAAGGTGTATGAATAAAGAACAGTTGTTCTAACTATATTTTTCACACATGTTCATCCCTAGGTTACCAAAATGGACACTGTGGAGTGCCAGCGACAAAAGGAGAATAAGCAGACTCAGGGTCTGGGTAACCAGCTGTCCACGGCTCATGAGACAGTAAGGGACGGGTTATAGTAATAATATAACAGCCTTTTTTTGTCTTTTGTTTTGTATATATTTATCATAGTTTGACTTATGTTGTGCAGTATTACAATACTCCTACTGTCTTTTTTCCAGATCCAGACACTGGACCTGGAAAGTGCTCATCTTAGGTCTGACCTGCGTGTGTCACAGCAGGAGAGGGATGCCCTTAAACAAGAAGTCCTATTACTGCACAAACAGTTGCAGAACGCTAACGATGCAGTAAGCAACTATATATATCATCCCGTCAAGACCAATTTGTTGTGATATATATATGTATGTATGTGTGTGTGTGTGTGTGTGTGTGTGTAATCTACGACAAACTGATTGTAAACGTCCTTCTTTACTTTATTTGAGAACCAGGTTATGGATATCTCGCGGCGCTCCGGTGGGTTCCAGAGCCCGCAGAAGAAGCTCTACCAGACCGAACTGGCTCGGTTGGTGGAGCAGGAGCAACGGATCCTCCGGCAGGAGAACGAGAGGCTTCAGACGGAGGTCCACAGCACTAAAGGAGATCTATTACACTCAAGGGAAAAGGTGAGCGTCCAGTTTACAAGACAAAATGGTACACAATTTGTAAAAGATTGCACACTGTCAAGTAGAATTGTAACCAATGACAAAATAAAAGCTTTGTTGAAGGATAACACTAAGGTACTGACTAATGATGCTTTGACATAGACGTATAATGTAGATACAGTAATAATAGCAGTGTGATGTATTTGATTGTCTTCAGATCCGCGCGCTGGAGAGTACCGTTATGTCCCTGAAGCAGCAGAAACACCAGAACCAGTCCAGCCTGCTCAAGATCTACGAAAAGGAAAACGTGTCTCTGAAGAAGGAGCTTGAAGCGCAGAAAGAGCTGCTCTCTGTCCATAGCCAGGTAAACTGCTGTATTACAAGACAAGCCTAAACTAAATAAAGAAGTGGGTTTGCCCACAATTAAGGGTACATCTTCGTTGATTGGCCACTTTTTTTTTCTTAATCTTACTAATTCTTTGTTTTCAGGGTGAGGGGCATATTGAACTGGACAGCCTTCGCCAAGAGAATGACGGACTGAAGATCCAAGTGTCT
This sequence comes from Galaxias brevipinnis, assembly GCA_036023535.2. NCBI lineage: Eukaryota > Metazoa > Chordata > Actinopteri > Galaxiiformes > Galaxiidae > Galaxias > Galaxias brevipinnis. Next base: position 36,980 of record JAVQIZ010108289.1, read on the forward strand.
CGACTGCATGCCCAGCTAATAGAGGTCCATTTTCTTTTATATTCTTTTTTTTTATATATATATAAATAAATAAATACATTTTATATATATATATATATAATATTTTTTACATAATATGCACAAAACTTTCCTTTATTTTTACTGTTGCGTCATTCTGTCAATGCCCTCTATGCCCTCCTTCTCACTTAGATGGTCCCCCAGTTTGTCCATTCACTAATGTTCTCCTCTCCACAGGCCCTGCAGGCCCAGCTGGGTGGATTGCTGCCCCCATCACCTCACAGGATTCCCGGAGAGAGGAGGGGACCGCATCGTGGGGATGAGCACAACCCCGATCACTTGCAGGTACAGTAAAGTCTTCGCTTCTAGTCTCAAATCTCACCTTTTTCTTTCTTTTATTTTTTTCACTCTAAATTTCACATTTTATTTTTGGGGTTTATTGGTAATCTATTCGTAAGTACGGCACAAATGAAGAACCACCTTTCCTCTGGTCTATTCTGTCTTTGCTCTTGAACCATGGGATATCCAGGGAATAAATGACAAACGGCAGCTGTTCTGTCCCTATCATCTTCAAGATCATGTATCTCATTTTGTTATATCACAAGCACTAAAACTAGTAACATTTTCTGAAAATCAAGTGTCTGTTTGCTGTTTGCTGAATAGAACACATCTTGTCATCATATAGAGCATTAAGGAATAATGCTTTGTATGATATATATTCACATTTTCTACGCCTTTCATTTAAAATGGGTATTGGATATGATCTTTTTTTGGTTCTCTCCAGTCACGGGTTCATTCGTTCACTTGTCCATTTCCTTGTGTGCAGAGTGTGTGTACGTTCTGGGTTTTGATATTTAGAGTTCGGTTTAGTTTGTGTGTGCCATTGGTGGTGATTCAACAACGCTTGTCACATTACTGTTGTTTTCCATCTTGGGGTTATTGAAATGATGGTGGTGTTCTGGGTGTGGTTGTTCTGAAGGGACTGTTTTCCTAAGGCACAGTCTTCCTCTTCCTATATGGTTGCAGGGTGTCTCTTTCCCAATTACAGTATCTCTAGTTTTTTTCCCTGTTTCATACGTTGTTCTTGATATTTTAATTTACTAATTTAACCAATTCGCCCCAGTGTTATGGAACTATGGAAAATGTTAACATTATTTGGCAGTGATTTCATTAGTTAAAATAGTCTTCCTATCTAAAGCCCAGTAATTGAGTGGGCCTTGTGAGTCTTAGGGATTAGAGGAGGGTTGAGCCTTGGTGAAGTGTACTTGCCTTGTCTCTCCAGGGTGCTGTGCCAGAACAGAGGGCAGCTCACGCAGACAGCTACAGGAGAATCGGCGGATTGTGACGCCAGCGTCTCTCTCCAAAGTCACGCCTGTCCCTGATCCTCAAAAAACACGTTACTTGTATTCACCCAATGACACATTTTTCTGATTGAGTACAAGAGACTTTCAGTGGCATGCTACATTTATTCCATGCTCACCTGGAAAGATGGTGGATTATGGTCTTATTCTAAAATATGTCTGTTAGTATGTCATGAATGAGAGATGTAGCTGTGTTGGATTGCTGCTAGGTGGCAGGAAAACACTATCTGTTTTCCTAAAAGGATTCAATTAAATTATTTAAAACAGGATAATCCACATAAAATTACACGTTTGTCAGACATTTCTTACCTCAAGACAAATCTATCCAAACTGAGAGAATATTTTCTGACTAAACAACTATCAGTGGAAAGTTCTTATAGTTTAATGTAGCAAATGTCAACTTGGTTATTATGCACTTGAACTGTGGGTTGAGTATTACGGTTTCGTTCAGGGTAAGTCACAGATAGTTGTAAACACACTGCTTTAAGTTTGCCTTATAATTAGTAAGGATCCATTCAGTGTTGTAGGCATGGTGTCTACTATACCTGTGTCGTTCAAATGGGCTTAGTTTTACTATCCACAGTCACAGCCTATTATCATGCATTGGTCTCCTAGTTCTGTCTGCATGGATGACTGTTTAGATTGTATTTGATTTTCAATGTTGAGTAACCATAACTAAGTTTGAAATGAACTGTTGCAATTTTTGTGGAATGTCTGATTTGTTGAGGTACTCCTAATTATAATTTTAAGCAAAAGACATCGTTCTGTGTTTTTAATGCTGTGTTTTACTGTTTGAATATATTTTCTTTTGCACTGTGAATGTATTTGTAGTTGATTCATGTAAACTGAACTTATCAAGCCTAAATCTGTTGATCATCAGTTATTCTGCTTATGTTCTAAGAATGTTTTAGTAGTAACAGGGTGATTATTTTCCAATATTTGTAGTCATTGCACTTTCAAAATTAATCTGGAATTGTGTTACATGCCATGTAGAGTGTAGTTATTTTTATGTTTTGCGAAGGACCCAATGCATTGATGAAGCTTGAAGTTGGTGATATCTGGTGATTATTGAAAGGTTTGACCGGTCTACGGTTAAATTAATAACCCTGTGAATTGTCATTCCCATCTTAGTGTAAATCCTGTTTGTATTTTTGTGATTGAGTTACCCAAAATGTTTTCTGTTTCATTCTTTCGTTTTGTAAAGTAACCCTTAAAAATTATTTATTTTATTAGAATCCTATGTATTTTTTTATTTATTTGTAGCGTTTTCTACTAATTTATTTTTATTTATTTGTAGCAATGGTACCACTCTTCCTAAATATGTTAAATTGTTTTTAACACAAATCAAAACCAAATAAAACTTCTCCTTTAACATTATTTTTTGTTTGTTTCTTTTCTATTGGAAAATGTAATTGCCATTTAATGCTCACTTCCACTTCTGGTTAACAATATTACTCAAACATTGGCGTTAAAACTATGATAGATTCTGAAATAACTATTCACACAAACTATCGTATAGATTCTTGCAAAGACTTAAAAATATGAAAATGAAAAATATGTCACATGACAAAACATTCCAAACCATGCTCAGTGTATATCTTTATTTTTAAACAAAACGCTGTAATAAAATTGCATAATCCTCTCCCCTTTTCTCCTCACCAGGATGAAAGGGAGAAGAAGATGAGAAATATGGAGGGGCGCATGAGGGAGATTGAACTATCACTACATAATGTCAAGCTGCTACTTAAAGAGAAGGTGGCCCAACTGAAAGATCAGGTAGGCTTGCCAACATCATAACAGCTACAGCACCATAACAACTACAACTATATTGAGTATTCTATGATCATTAGATGTGTAATCATTTCAAAGTAATCTGATTACAAGAGCTTCTTCATGGTCTAAATGTGGAATATAAAAAAATAGAGGATGTTTGTCTTTCTAATTTTCTAGCTTCACAGGAATGGCAGAGCCGATGTACTGATTAAAGACCTTTACGTTGAGAACGCCAAGCTGCTGAAGACATTGGAGATGACTGAGCAACGCCAGCAAATTGCAGAAAAGAAGAACTACCTCCTACAAGAGAAGATCTCTAGCCTCAACAAGATAGTCCGTGACCTAAACCCATCGACCATACCCCAAGTGCCCTACCACTTGACCTGTTCCTAGCATTCTACCTAAAACTCTCTTTCACAAACACTACTTGCCTCGCTGCCAGTGAAGTATTGTAAAAACATATTTTATTGAATTACTGAAAAATGAAAAGATATTTCAACATGTCCATGGAACATTTTACTCTTCCCTTTACATTGCATTTTGTTTAACAATGCTTGAGTCAGGAAACACTTTCCAAGTTTAAAGCGCATTTGTTGGTCCCACATTATTTAAACCTCCTGATTGCATTGACTTGCAGTCTTTTTATGTTATCATGTTTGCAGTACTGAAGCCAGGAAGAAAATCTAGGAATCTGATGACGGACTTTGAAGAAAAATAAACACAACCAAAACCCAACTGACCATAACACCAAACATTCCTGATTTTGAAGTGCACTTTATTCAATCAATGCGTTGTTGTTTTGTTTTGTCAGTCAACTGCCCCATCCATGAAGCAATATTGAAAACATGTATACAGTTCTGTAAAATTAGTACATAAATCTTGAGCACCAAGGTTTGAAAAAGGGATTGTATTGTTAGCCACCAGTCCTCTGAATTAACATAATTTCAGCATAGGTCTATGTGATATGTTGCTATGTTAATAAATGTTATGAATAATATCGTCCTATGATTGCTATGATTGGTATTATTGTACAGCAAATAAATAATTTTGACACATCCATAGTTTGATTGTGCTTGTGCGTCAATGTGGAAAGGGCATTATGATTGAAATATTTGATTTAATAAGTGGCTTTCTGGGGGGGGGGGGGGGGGGGGGGGGGGGGGGGGGGGGGGGGGGGGGGGGGGGGGGGGGGGGGGGGGGGGGGGGGGGGGGGGG
>JAVQIZ010108351.1:0-10702 GCA_036023535.2 Galaxias brevipinnis
AACAGTTACACATAATTTTTTAAGCACCTTAATTTTACTTTCCTCACTGCAGACAATCTGCACCTTCACTACTTTGTCTAAATAAACTTATTCAACAAGTCTGGTTTTCTATGTGAAGGGTGGGTGACGCGAAACATTTTGCTTCAAATTTAGAATGGCGGTAAAATACACTACCTAGTGGCCAATCATTGCATTGCCATCTTGATCTTGCATATTTTACGAAAACCAAACTTTTTCAACACATTTTCTTATGTGCAATAGCTGCCATAGGCCAGAATATGAAATTACTTATGTGAAATCGATAAGTCTGTCTCTACAAAAATGTAGCTTTCGTCGGAGACAAACAAATTACAAAATGTTTTGGGCTTAGAATAAAATATTTAAAGTATAAAGAGTGGTACGCTGTCTGCAGGCTTCACAAGACGTAACCATTATTTAGAAATAAAGGTTAATATAGAAATAGCAAATTCGCTTTGTAAAATTGCAAAAAAAAATAATGTTAACTTACAAGATGCAGTGTTTGGAGACGTTCCTCTTGTTAAGACTAGTTTATCAGCTCAACAGGCAGTAACTTGCTTCAAGCCACGCCTGTAGTTCAGGGCGGAGAATCACAGTAAAGAACTTTCCGTGCGACTGACACATCTGTCCGATCGCGAATTTTTTGAGGTTTTAAGCAAAGGTGGTAGGCTACAACACCCAGCCTAAAATGTCTGGAGTAGCATCTACGTTGGCCAAAAAGAGGGCACTAGCAGCGGGATTTGGCACCAATGCAAACGCCACGAAATATCTCAACCAGGACTTTGAAGTGATTAGGGCGCACTGCTTACAAAGTGGAAAACTTTTTACCGATCCAACTTTTCCTGCCGCACCCGAATCTTTGGGGTTTAAAGATCTAGGAGCTAGCTCATACAAAGTGCGAGGAGTGCAATGGAAAAGGCCAGGGGTAAGCTTAAAATCAATATTGTACACACGATTAGTTTTTTATATCAATACACTACATCAATACATTGGCCTATAATACAGACCCACAAGATGCTAGCCAGCTCAAGAGGCGTGTCCGAAAAGTTAAGCAGATTTCCTAGTGAACGGTAATAAACGACTACATTGAGATCGTTGCCTACGTAGGCATAATGTTTAAAAAAAAATCTTATGCCTTGTCCGGAAACAAATAGCTGGAGCTATTAGTTTTAGTCGCACTTTATTATATTTATATATACATATATATATATATATATATATATATATACTTGTATATGTTTTTTTCTTTTTTAACAGGGCACAATATGAAATCAAGACTTACCTACTTTGCAATCGGTAGATTAAGACTGAAAATATTGGTATATGACATTTTGGTTGTCCATTCTTGTAATCAGCATATTGGCAGTCGTAGATAGCCCAAGGCCTTCAGATAATTAGCATACTAGCAAATGTATACTGCTCTTGTATAAATAAATAAAATAATTATACGTGTTTCAAGAGTTGTCGATGTAAGTGCAGGCCTAGAACATTTTTAAATATGTTAGCTTAGATGTGCAATATAATAACCATAAAATCAGTTTACCCCCCCAAAAAAAGAGTGGGACTCAGGCACATAATGCTTCATGATTTTAAACATAGTTGGTTTAGAGAATTTATCTGCAAAGTGCGGTGTCCACTGGAAAACACTACATAGATTCAAGAATTAACCCCATTTACGCTATTGTTCTGTCTAACTGTGTTTTAAAACCTATAGGCTGTTGTGTTCTCTCCTTGCAGGAGTTGTGCTCCCGTCCAGAATTTGTCGTTGGAGGGGCTACAAGAACGGATATCTGCCAAGGCGCTCTGGGTAAGCTCAGCTGCGTGCTGTATTCCCCTCACACTAATGCCATCTTAACTCTCTGGTTTTCTCCAGTCAGCCGTCCCCCAGGCCCCATAACTGATGCTCACACCCTCCGTCCCCCGTCCCCCCGTGGACAAACTGCTGTGTACACCAGATAAACTTTCTCAAGGCAAAGACATAATGTAAACCACCTGAAATTATAGCGTTACATTTCTCTTACTCAGGGTTTAATTACTAGAGGACAAGTTGTCCTCCCTTCTAAAGGTATTCAGCTGAAATCTGATCCTGTACGCTCAGAATCCAGGAATGGGCCTGCCCATTGTGTACATCTCACTGCAAGGCCCCCATGATATGTAGCTCGTGTCGAGGACAAATCATGTTGAGGACAGATTGTATATTCTTCTCAGACAGGATAAGTTTGATACATGTCCTGCAGGCCACACAACCAGTTTCTTTCTTTCTTTTCTTTCTCTCTTTCTTTCTTTCTCTCTTCAGTATGTGTTTCTTTTGCTCTTCCTGTGTTTTCTCTCTATTTCTGACTTAAACTCACACAAGTGAAAAAAACACGTAGTTAGAGTATAGCATATATACATACTGCTTAGCAAGTGGAGAATAGGAGGAAGTATTTTTTCGTAACTCTGAGGCGGGTGACTCACAGACCTGCGTGCCATGGTAAGACAACCACAGAATAACCTCTTTGAAAGCTGCTGCAGTCAATCTCTCAGTGTGTAGCACAAGCAGGCGATTTATAAAGCATGAATAGACTTTTTATAAGCTTCAAGAAAGTTTTGGTGACCCAATTTCTAATCAAGTTTTCTTCATTTTGGTGTAAAATAAACACTTTTTATATTGTATAGTAATATAGCTATATTAATAATTACTTTTCAATGCTTTTTAAATGGACTAAAAGTTTGTTGTCTCCTCTTTTTGTTTAAATTTTTACAATGAAGCCCATCATTTTGAAATCTGAAGGTGGATCAAAAAGTTTCAAACAACATTATCTTTCTTGAATTCGCCATTCACTAACTGAGGCTAATCCAGTATAACTGTCTCTGAATTTTTTTACATTAATTTTTATTTTAACACAGCGCCTGTAACTAACTGAGATGTATCAAGTCTAATTGTGTACATCTTTATCTGGTGTGTTCCTATAGGTGACTGTTGGCTGCTGGCTGCCATTGCTTCGCTGACACTCAATGAAGACGTTTTGGCTCGGGTGGTACCCAGTGGACAGGGCTTTGGAGACAATTACGCTGGCATCTTCCACTTCCAAGTAAAGATACGAATGGATGTTGGAGGGCTAATGTTTCTAATACTGTGTGACACAGCCAAAACTGTGAATAAGTTAGGATGCTCATGTTGCAGCATTAAGTCAAATTAAGTCTGTTTGTTTTGACAAGCCAGGCTACGGGATAGTGGTGGCCTAGTGGGTAGGACTGGGACCTGATGACTACAAGGTCATAAGTTCCAATACTATTTGGGAACACCACCACTTGAACAAGGCACTTTACCCTAAGTTGCTCAAAGGGGACTGTCCTTGTAATCTGATTGTAGGTCACTGTGGATAAAAACCTCCGCCAAAAAATGTTACTGGCAGAGTTTGTTCAAATATAAACGTCAAAAACCAACATTCTGAAGTACTAAAAATAGAAAACCACTTAGTAAGAAATTCTCTTTCCTTTTAATGTTGATGTGGGTTTGTTTAGACTGATGACAGCCTGAGAGGGCTGAAGAGGAGCAGACAGAGACTAGATTAGTACATTATGTGATTATATATACATTATATTGGCTCTGTCTCTTTCATGCCTAGCAGTATGCAAAGTCTGTTAATAAACGGTATGTGATGACAAAACAAAGCTATCATGTCCATCACGGGAATCAAACCACAATAACCAGAACAACCTGATTAACCTCAACAAACGTCTCCGGCACTGAAGCAACGAATCCTCATCAGCTGCCTCTTCTCTTGTTTTTTTTCCCCACAGTTCTGGCAGTACGGGGAGTGGGTGGACGTTGTCATTGATGACCGGCTGCCCGTCAAAGATGGAGAGCTCATGTTTGTGCACTCAGCGGAGGGGACAGAGTTCTGGAGCGCCTTGCTGGAGAAGGCCTACGCCAAGTGAGTGTCCATTCATTCTTTAGCCATGCCGTGAACACAAAAGTGGTGGAGCGGAAACGATGGTCTCATTAGGGACTTACCGTGTAGTAGTGTGTTCCCTCTGCCCAGATCACATACAGAGGGGGGCGAATCTATTCAGGTTCACACATTCTTTTGACTGACATGCACAGACCCTGGAGCGATGGCTGCATAGTTGTATTCTATGCACTTTTAAATTGAAAACATGTATTTATAAGAATAACATTTTAAATCACACAAACAGTACATTCACCATCCTTAGTATTCTCTGATTAAATAAATGAAGACATTTTACAAATAAGGGTGCCTATTATAACATATCTCTCTCTCTCTCTCTCTCTCTCTCTGTGTGTGTGTGTGTGTGTGTGTGTGTGTGTGTAGAGCAAATGGCTGCTACGAAGCCTTGTCTGGAGGATCCACCACTGAGGGCTTTGAGGACTTCACCGGAGGTATTGCAGAGCAGTACGACCTGAAAAAGGCTCCAGCCAACATGTTCCTGATCATTAAGAAGGCCCTGGAGTCTGGTGCTCTGCTCGGCTGCTCCATAGATGTAAGCCATAGAAACACACAGAGGTTATTATAATGGAGTCTGGTGCTCTGCTCGGCTGCTCCATAGACATAAGCCATAGAAACATACAGAGGTTATTTTAATGGGAACCACTCCTAGTGCAGTTCCTCTGTCTGAAGTCTGATGCTCTGCTCGGCTGCTCCATAGATGTTAGCCATAGAAACATATAAGGGTTATTTTAATGGGAACCACTGCTAGTGCTGTGGCTACAGTTCTTCTGTCCAGAATGTGGGGCTCTGCAAGGCTGCTCCATAGACGTAAGCTTCAATTGTACGTAAAGAAACATGCTCCTTATGGAGTTTACTCACCCTTGGTAGAGTAGATTCAGTTCCTCTATCTGTTTTAGGGTTGGAAAAGTGTGACCATAAATTTAATGAATGGCTGCAATTAGATACTCGCTTTGTCTGTTTTTTCTTTCAGCCCAGAAAACAGGAACCTGTTTGGTTAAGCTGTTGCCATTGGCAACAAGTTGGTTAGCGTCATCTTAAAGTGCAGATTAGAGAATAAGGTAGAGTAGAACTGACAAGTAAGCATAGTACATTTTTAAAACGGAGTATAAGGTGTGCCTCAATGTGTATTGTGATCCCAGAAACAATCCTTTCCAGTGTATAAAAAAAAAAGATCAGCAAACGTTTGTCTTGTTGCTCCTGACAACAGGCTAGCTAGTTATGAGTCAGCCATCATAAAGTAGGAATGTTTGGCTGGTTAGTCACAGCTACACCCGGATATACACAGCAGATGTTCCAGTATGATCGAACACCATATACACTTACACTGTTGGTAGTCTTATGTTAACACCATTTCAGTATTTACTCTTATAAACAAGTGATCCATTAGAAGTGTGTTTGATATATGTTTTTCTATTGGTGCAGATCACCAGTGCCTCAGATTCCGAAGCTGTCACCACGCAGAAGCTGGTCAAAGGTCATGCTTACTCCCTCACGGGAGCCGTTGAGGTAAAGCCATTCTAATCAAATCAAATTTATTTGTGTATCACATTTCATACACAGAGGCAATTCAGTGTTATTTACACAAGGCAAGCAGAAACATACAAGGAAGAAACTAAAAACCATGAAAAGAAATTAGCAATTTGTAATGAATTAACATTGCTAACATTGAACAGTTGAACACCCCTTTGTTAATGATAACAAGAGAAGTAAATATACATCTTATTTTGTTAAAGCTGAAATTTCAGAATAATGCACAGTGCTCTTTGAAACCGTTATGCAACAGATCGTGTTGACTATCCACATGCGATCCAGATCGTGTTAACCATCCACATGCGATCCAGATCGTGTTAACTATCCACATGCGATCCAGATCGCGTTAACTATCCACATGCGATCCAAAACGTGTTGACTATCCACATGGGATCCATGTTTGCCATGGTTGCGTCCTCAGGTGAACTACCGGGGTGGGAAACAGAAGCTGGTCAGGATGAGGAACCCCTGGGGTCAGGTGGAGTGGACAGGTGCCTGGAGCGACAGGTAGGAGACTCCCTTTACACCTTCAGCCATTACATTGACCTGTAGTCCTGGAGGGGTTAGGTGTTCATAATGCGCTTCATCTCCTGTAGAACTAGCCATAGGCAATGTGATTATTAGCCAGGTTGATATATTGGTTGTTTAAAAAAAGGATTGTAGAAATAGTAATAGAAGTATAGGCTGACATGTTAATGTTATTATTGTTACTAGCCTTAGTCTAGTCTTGGATTGATTGGAGAGACCTTTATCTAGTAGGCTATTGGTGAAAGAGAATAGATTAACTATTAGAACATACGTTGTGAATTGTTTCTTTCTGTAGCTCGGCAGAATGGAGGTCTGTGGATGCCTCCGAGCGCCAGAATGCCAATCCAGAGGACGGAGAATTCTGGTAAGACGACGACTTCGGGCCCTAACGTTTGGGGAAAATGTTTTATTGTTTTTTGAGACGAGGTTTGAATTTGAAACTGGATTCGACAGATCTTTATTTTTATTTTTACAAATAGTTCTGAAAATGTCTTGCAATGTTTTTGTCCGCAGGCTTTAAACAAGCTCAAGCTCTTGTGTCCTGTTGGCTGTTTATTATAGAAATATAGACTTCAGACTCCAGAAATTATTTTGCAGACCTGTATATTAATAGCGCCCGTCCAAACAGGTTTGGTGACTTTGTAACCGGTATTTAATATGAATATCTGTTTTCTTGATGACAATCTACCGTTGTGTGTTTCACCATAACACCCTTGGGGTAAAAACACCCAGACACTTTTCATCAGTGTGGCTGTATGAACTACTCTAGCACAATGTATCCAACCTAAGGCTAACTCTCTCTGAGGTACCCACAACACCAACATTCACACTGAGTGCATTAAGTAGGAGTTTCATAAGCCATAAACATCAGGTTTGGAAAGTGGTGTCTCTCTCATTGTATTATTGTCGACATGAAACAGTGTCCCAACATCAATGTTGTTTGGCTGCCACAGCCTCACCCCCCTTCTCCTCCCTCCTCCTCCAGCCTCCTCCACCTCCACCTCTACGTTTTATTCCACATGCTTCCTCTTCTTCCTCCTCCTCCTCCTCCCTCTACGTTGTATTCCACACGCTCCCTTCTGTTGTTGTCTCCTCCCTTTCTTCTGTCTTCCACTCTACGCTCATACTACTAATGCAAATTTGTTGAAAGAATTAATAGTGCCCGTCCAAACAGGTTTGGTGATGTTGTAACCGGCATTGAATATGAATATTTGTTTTCTTGATGACAATCTACCGTTGTGTGTTTCACCATAACACAATCAGGGTAAACACACCCACACACATCCTTCAGTAGTGTCTGTATGAACCACTCTAGCTCTACGTTGTATACCACACGCTCCCTCCTCCTCCTCCTATTCCTCCTCCTCCTATTCCTCCACCTCCTCCCTCTACGTTATATTCCACAGGCTCCCTGCTCCTCCTCTAGCCTCCTCCCTTTCCTCTGTCTTCCACCCAATGATCATACTACTAATGCAAATTTTTTTTAAAGAGTGTTTGAAAACTTAACACTAAACTCCACACCCATGTGCTTCTTGGTTTCATTTGAATATGTAAATTGTACTTTCAAACTTTTTCACTACAGACCTTCTTTGGTGGTGTCTGTTCTCTTAGGATGTAATGTAATGTAATATAATGTCTCTGTCGGTTGTCTGTTTTTCTATGAACTTTTTGCAAATACAAAACTTCTAACGTAAGTGGCTGTTCTCCCAGAATGACATTGACTATATTTTTTGGTTGTTGCTTTTTTTTTTTTTCCTAGGATGTCCTTCACTGACTTTCTAAGACACTACTCTCGCATCGAGATCTGCACTCTGACCCCTGACACATTGACAGATGACTCTCTGAAGCACTGGAGCGTGTGTAAATACGATGGCACCTGGAGGAGGGGCTCCACTGCTGGGGGGTGCAGGAACAACCCCTGTGAGTTATCTAGGTTTTGCTATGTGCTATACTATGCTATGCTACATTAAGTTATAGGAGCAAACCCCACTGTGAGTCATCTATCCTATAGTGTGTAAAAACATTGTAGTATTATAGTATATTAACATCTTCCTGGTTGATCAACCCCCAGATACATTCTGGACCAACCCCCAGTTTGTGATCAAGCTGGACGAGGAAGATGATGACCCGGACGATAACGAGGTGGGCTGTAGCTTCCTGGTGGGCCTCATCCAGAAGAATCGCCGGCAGATGAGGAAAGCAGGAGAGGACATGCACACCATCGGCTTTGCTATCTACGAGGTGAAGGGGGCAACAAGTCCATCACCATCATAGGATTTGGAGCACTGGGGGTCTTTTATCTATTAAAGTGTAACACTACTGGATACAACTAACACTAAATAGCTTAACTATTTTGTAAAGTGTTTTGGATAAAAGTGTCGGATAAATAACTGGAGTGTAATTTAATCGTTTTTTTGTTGTTGTATAGGTTCCACCACAGGTGAGAAATCAACCTAGACCAACAATTGTAGGTTAAAATCAAGAAGTCAGCAGAGGGGGTAAAACACATACACACTTTATTCTCTTTCAGTCAGCACAGACACAAACCCTTTCTTCATTTATTTTTTGTTCTGCTGACTGTCACAAAGAGAGTAGACCTAATGAGACACATCTACAGATATCCCCAGCCATGTTAAGAAGTTATTTTCTGACACTCGTTTTTGTGTGTGTTCATTCCACTCTCTGATTGGCTACTTATGTCTATTAGTTCCAAGGGCAGAGGGACGTTCACTTGGATAAGAACTTCTTCTTGAGCCACGGCCAGAAGGCACGCTCCGAAACCTTCATTAACCTGCGGGAGGTCAGCACTCGCTTCAAGCTGCCCCCCGGGGAGTACCTCATCGTCCCCTCTACCTTTGAGCCCCACCTCAATGCAGACTTCTGCATCAGGGTCTTCTCTGAGAAGCAGCATGAGACCGTGTAAATGATCTTACCTGGTCTAGCTGGACTGATGTTCTACTCAGTGTGTATTTGAAGCTGTGTGTGTGCGTGTTTATATTAAAAGCTGTGTATGTGTGTGTGAGAGTGTATTTGAAGCTGTGAGTGCGTGTGTGAACGTGTGTGTGAGTGCGTGAGAGCGTTGTGTGTGTGAGTGAGTGGGCCTTTACTCCTATTTAAGTATGTGTAAGGAAATACATTTTTTGCAGCATTAATCTCATGTGCACACTAAAACAAATATGACAGTAACGCCTCTCCTGTCCTGCAGACCATGTGACGACCCTGTGGAGGCGGTGCTGGAGGATGTAAGTATTCCTTTCCCTTCTCAGTCTTATGCTCCCTTTTTCAAAATACCCAGAATACGTTGTTATATACATTGTGCCATAATCCAAGAAGAGTACTTTAGAAACCAGAAGTCACTCGGCTCTGCACTTTGCTAGATCAGTTGGATTTCAATGGTCCCGGTGGTCAGCGGGTTGCATTCAGGCATTGATAACGATTCACAAATATCGGAGCTGCCAACTGTCAGGTCAATCACGCATTGAGCGTGAGAGTCATGCAAATTACCCTTTTCACATGCGCTCATGCCACACCTTATTTCTCAGGGCTTCGCACATTTGCTTTTGAGAAGCTAAACAGCTATTGCAGACCATTGAAGAAAAACTGTAAAATGCTGCATTGCATGACGCCTATACGCACCAACAGACTTGATCCGAAGCTGCGAAAAATAGGACAGTGCTCTATTTTAATTTTTTTTAAATTTTTTTTTGAAGTCTGCATAGCTGCAATCCATGGGTGACTGCAGTCAGAGCAAAGCGGCGATCCGATAGGAACATTCGAGGAAGTTGTATTCCTATCTTCATTTTGTATAGGTTGGTGTAAGGATTAGAAGTTATGAAACTGGGGATATTGCTGTAAAAAGTAATGTTTTTCCCATACATAGGCTGTACTTGGGCGGCCTGCCAGGTAGATTAGGAGCCGCCCTGGTAGATAAATTCCAAATTCAATATTTTTTTCAATCGAGAGGCCGCGGCGCAATTGTCATTTCATAATGCGCAGTTTGCACACACAGTCGCAGACTAGCGAATCTTCAGCGCCACTCCCCCTCCCCTCCCCAAGACAATACGCGTGCGTGACACAGCGATTCGCCTCACCTTAACTTCAGACGAAGACTCACTGTCAACGTCATCAGTGTCAAGTTTTTCTGCGGTAAGTTAACTGTTGTTCTTAACTTGATAATAAAAATACCACACTAAGAAGTTTGTGTATTAGATGCCAAAGAAATTATGCCTTGTCCCATTTAATATGTTAACGTTAATGTTTTAAAACACTGTTTTAACTTATGAGGGTAGTTGTAGACAGGACAAACGTGTTTTCAGTTTTTTTTTTAATCAAGTGATTAAACAGTGAATGCTCCAATTTGTGTTACTTACTACACGTTTATTAATAAAAACAAATTAATAAATTTTGAGTTGATCTAAAAGTGACAGTTTTAGTGTCGAAAAAAGGTTTTTAATTTTACCGAGTTGATACTTTGGTGTGGCCCAGCGGTGACTTCAAAGAGCTCTAACCTCCTATGGCCAACTTTGACATTAGTTTACTTTGTCTGTGAAAAATAATATATATATATGTTGCAACAGATACTTTGAAAAACTAACTGCCTTTACAGTAACATGGTCGTTTACCTAAATTAAGGCTAAAATATTAAATACGTGTATGCTGAAAACCACGAA
>JAVQIZ010108371.1:0-13816 GCA_036023535.2 Galaxias brevipinnis
GGCGCGCTGAACATGTGACGTTAACACTACTGAAATGGAACTGGTCCAAGGTAAGGAAATGAATGCAAATGAGTAAAGTATCAGTCCGTGTATTATATTGAACGGGTACAATTCAGCAACATGCAGTACCATGAATGATGACACATAGTGTAATTATGTGCAGTGTGTACTTTACAGCATAACTCATAATCTATAGATGCATCTAGACACATGTTTGTGCTTCATGGCAGCAGTGTCTTTTCTATGGCTTTGTTTGACCAATGTCTGAAGACCCTTTACTGGTTATTGGCAAACTTCAGCAGACCAGGGACCTGACTGTCCAATCACAGCACACCAGGGCCCTGACTGTCCAATTGCAGCAGACCACGAGACCAGGATGCTGACTGTCCAAACACAGCACCCTAGGGCTCTGACTGTCCAATCACAGCACACCAGGGCTCTGACTGTCCAATCACAGCAAACCAGGACCCTGAGTGTTCAATCACAGTACACCAGGGCCCTGACTGTCCAATCACAGCAGACCAGGACCCTGACTGTCCAATTGCAGCAGAACAGGACGCTGACTGTCCAACCACAGCAGACCAGGGCCCTGACTGTCCAATCACAGCACACCAGGGTCCTGACTGTCCAATCGCAGCAGACCAGGACCCTGACTGTCCAACCACAACTGAGAACCATTATCATGACTGCATGACTACGACCCTGCATCACGTAAACTAAGAGTCTGACTGAGGACATCACCTCATTTAGTTTTTCTCAGACTCTCTTTCATGTGTCTACCTCAACCTTTCCCTCAAATATTCCCCTTATCAATAAAAAATCAATGAATATGCTGCACATTTGATTAAAACCACTCATTACAGATTATTCCTTGACCAATTTTTGGTCCACATTTGTCACATGGTGGAACAATGGAAGAGCTTTGGGACCAAACGTCTTCGGATCGGCTCGGTTCCCTTGGCGCGACCTTGAGGTTGAACCTGCGGGTGAGCGTGGTGAGAACGACCACGGTGGGACGCCAGTGGCCAGCGGGGCCACCAGGGAGAGTCGTAAGCCCCCGAGCCCGCCCAGGAGCCGTCCTTTGTGACCCTGCAAAACATTCCCCCTATAGGAGTCAATGTGTCTGGACAGCTCTCCCAGAGAGACAGAGAGAGCTGGCGATATGGTTGCCCGGCTGCAAATCACTCAATAGTCTGGAAGGACCAGGGAGGGAAGGCCTGGAAAAAGGGAGAGGGGTCGAGAAAGAGGTGGGGCAAGAAGAAGAAGAAGAAGAAGAAGAAGAAGACGAGAAAAAAATCTCAAAATGTAAAGTGGTTCTCAGCTGCTATTTGTCAAGTGAAGGCTCCTTCCCTTAAATAAGACGTGCTCTCTTCCTTTTCAGGTTTCTGGTCCTGGTCCCCATTGTTTGGCATTTCTCAAAGCTTTTGGTCAGTGCTATGTGACCCTTGACCCCCTGGTCTTTGTCTGGCCTGGACGGTGTTTATAACCCCGGTTCCTCTGAACTTCTAGGCCATTTATGGACGGAAGGTTCCCAGTTTAGCGGAGAGAAAGGACGAGGACAATCCCCCCCTTTACGCCCTCCCCTCTCCTCGCTCCTCTCTTCTCCTCTCACCTCCGTGGCTTCCTCCTCTTTAAGGCCCCTGACAAAGGATGTGGCCTTTGAAAGACTCCGGCCACCCCAACATCACTCCAAGGACCGCCGTGGAGAGAATGGCTGGAGCAGGCGTCTCATAATGTGGCCACATCAAAGAGCGGCGTGGGCGGCAACACCACAAACTCTCAGCTCCGGAGCAAATGTTGTTCCCCGGGAGTGAGTGTGTGTGTTCTTAACGGGGGGAATATGAATATCCGGTGTCATTGGCAGAAGCTCTCCGGTCGGAGTTACATGAAGCGTTCATCCCGTTTCTTCTGGGAGACTGAGTTTAATCCGCAGAGCGCGGCAGAGCTCCCCCGTTTGTTGAAATCCTCAAAAGGTCAAGCGGTCAGGCCCGGATGAAAAATCCTAATGATTTTCCAGGGTGGGCCAAGGACGTTGTCTGGCCCCCTGGATTTCTTTCATACGTTGTGATTAGAAATATGGCCAATAACGCGTTCGGCTCCAGACAAGATCCATATAGTGCAGCTGTCCCCTTATTGATTACCCTTTGAATGTTATCTTTCAGTTAATACCCTTCTCATTGCCAAGCAAGGCACACGTAAGTCATGTTCCAGGCGAGGAAGGTCAGTGACCGAGCGACATGTTCTCCTCTAGGACAGGGCCGATGCTTTTTTTTTTTTAAATCAATTATTTGTGGTAGATCGTCGTGGAAGTTCTTTGAGTTTGAGTTCCCAAGGCTCGTGCTTCTGCACGCCTTCAGACGGATATCTTGGATCCACGGCTTACTAACTAGGAAAATATCCCAAAGTGGAATTTGGTTTGTTTAAGTCCGTGGGCATGCTGGTGAATCCTCTCTGAATTCAACATGTTTCCTTAAAACAACGTTCAATTTGTTCAAGAAAGAAAAAGAAAACGATGAATAGAATTGGAAACACATTCTTATTTCCCACCCCGTTCCTTCTTCATGGCTTACTATCACGATCTGCTTGTGAGGCACATGGATTTGCATCACAGTGCGTCATACGGTCAAGATCTCCCAGGAAATCCAACGTCTTCTGTAATTATTCACCACTAGCCTTTCTGAAACCAATTGTCTTGTGAGTGCCAAAGAGTAGACCCCGATTTAGAAAGAACAGCCAAATTAACTATGGGTCTCAATTCAACATCAATTCAAATATTTATTTCAGTACGCTCAGTCAATAAATGAATGAGGCCTTATATATTTTTTTTTTGGTATCATCCAAAGCCAATAAAATGAACAAACCCTTCTTGGCTCCATGCAGTCTGTGCACAGCGATCACTGTGACATGATATGAGAATTAAATAGCAAGCTCCCCTGTCACCTCTAATACCACGGTAATGACAGCAGACTACAATATCATGAGATAACACATTAAACTATAACCCATATGTCCACTGTCTTTAATCTATAGGCACACATCACATCCTGGCGGATTAACACGGCTCTAAATCCTCTATCTATTAAATATAATCGGCCCACTGCGGTTCACTTTGGTTTAAATGGCTAATCAATCGACAGATGATCAGGACCCCGTGGCCCAGATCTTGGAACAATGGGCCAACGAGGGGTCAAACCTCGAACCGTGTGGGAAGAAGGAGAGGGCAGTGTGGGGGACGAGGTGGGGGCAGAGAGGGAGACGAGGAGAGGGGCCCCGAGACAGACTGTGAGAGAGGGGTGTCCGGGTGTGGAAGGGGGTCCCCCTTAATTCTGCTCACAAGCTGACCACACCGAGGCCTTAACCAGGCCCCTCGGATACGTGCACGCACGCAAACACAAACACACACACACACACGCACGCACGCACACACACACGGTTGGCATGTCTCATGGAGGGCTTGCCGTCACTTGGTTGACCAGTGAAACGTAGTGACAGGTGGAAGCCTATGGCGTTTATGTAATAATGTCAACGGCCTAACGAAGCCTTAATGAGCGTAGGGTGATTCGGAGGTGATGCCTCCGAACGGACTGGGCAGACACACACACACACACACACACACACACACACACACACACTTAGACGCACACACTCAGACACACAGCCTGCCATTGGTCAGGAAATCTCTGTTAGGGGTACTGATAGTGTGTGGGAAGAACAGCGAGTCTGTGTGTGTGTGTGTGTGTGTGTGTGTGTGTGTGTGTGTGTGTGGGCATGGTAGGCAGCCAGAGCTGGAGTCTCCATCGTTTCCTGACCTCCATTCCTTCATCCTTTTTGCTTAGATTCAGAACTCACAAAACACGCACAGAATTCCACCATGATCAACTGAACTCGTGAGAGCAGGCCCCTGTCCGTTTTACCACCAAGACGATGCTGTCCTTTGTTATGTGAGTGTGTGTGTGTGTGTGTGTGTGTGTGTGAGGGCAGGGGGCACTGTCTCAGATACATACAACAATTGATGCAAGGGATGCCTTTGGTCTTACAACAAATCACTGATTCTTGAAGTGGGACAAAACAGGGTGCAATATTGAAAAAATCAAACCTTATGCTCAGACAAATTAAATTACATGTCATCTAACATATACACAGGTACTGAGCTACGCTTTGATACAACCTCCCAACTTTTGTCTTTTTTTATCAAAATGTGCTTTTTACCTTGTCATCATGTTTTTTGTGTCAACACCATCAGACACCAAAAACACACATTAGTTTTTACTCATATTATGCCAAAAAGTATAGTGAACACTAATTTTCCCCAAGGTTGACATTCCATACAAAAAAATCACTTTCAATATATATACATGTATATTATTAAGACTTCTATCAGTGTTTTTTAATTGTAATGTGTAATAGAATTGTAACTTTACCTTCAACAGCAATTAAGAAATTTTTAAGATTTCAAAATACATTTTTATGTTAAGAGACAGACAAAATTCCCCCCCCCCCCATCTGACTGAGGTGGCCTGATCTGAATTTGTTGTAATTTTAACTATCAGATATATCGAATCGAACAAATATTTCATTAACCAAACAACAAATGTTATTGATTATAAACCTTTTATTCAAGATTCACATTTTGATATACATCATTGGAACACAAATGATCTATAGATATAGGTATAGATATAGATGTGAGATATAGGTATAGATGTTCTCTCTCATCTCAGAACAGTTTGTCTGCAGTGCATGTGCTCCGGAAACAAAATAACTTTTAGAAACACTTATATTATAAGTCCATGCTGGACTAAACACACAACGATAGCACTCCGAAGATCTATAATCATATTGCCTATACTATACCAGAGGAGGAGTGTGTCTGTTTCCTCACCATACTCCAATCAGGCACAAAGTCAAAGTATCTGGCACCAAGACAATAGCAGCAGATCCTTTAAGTTATGCAACTTGTGAGGTGGGGCTCCAAGGATCGGACCTGTTGTTCCAGCACATCCCACAAATGCTCGATCGGATTGAGATCTGGGGAATTTGGAGCCCAAGTCAACACTTTGAACTCGTCATGTTCCTCAAACCATTCCTTAACAATTTTTGCAGTGTGGCATGGCGCATTATCCAGCTGAAAGAGACCACTGCCATCAAGGAATATTGTTGCCATGAAGGGCTGTACTAGGTCTGCAACAATGTTTAGGTTGGTGGTACATGCAAAGAAACATCTACATGAACACCAGGACCCAAGGTTTCCCAACATAACATTGCCCAGAGCATCACACTGCCTCTGACGGCCTGCCTTCTTCCCATAGTGCATCCTGGTGCTATCTCTTCCCCAGGGAAAGGACGCACATGCAACCGGTCATCCACATGATGTAAAAGAAAACGTGATTCATTAGACCTGGCCAGCTTCTTCCATTGATCCATGGTCCAGTTCTGATGTTCACGTACCCATTATAGACGCGCTTTCGGCGGTGGACAGGGGTCAGCATGAGCACTTTGACCGGTCTGCGGCTACGTAGCTCCATACGCAGCAAGCTGCAATGCACTGTGTGTTCGGACACCTTTCTACCATAACCAGCATTAACGTCTTCAGCAATTTATGCTAAAGTTGCACTTCTGTGGGATCGGACCAGATGGGCTTGCCTTCACTCCCCACGCGCGTAAACGAGCCTTTGGTGCCCATGACCCTGTCTCCGGTTCACCAGTTTTCCGTCCTTGGACCACTGTTGGTAGATACTTACCACTGCATACCAGGAACACCCCACAAGACCTGCAGTTTTGGAGATGCTCTGACCCAGTCTTCCAGCCTTCACAATTTGGCCCTTGTCAAAGTCACTCAGATCCTTACGCTTGCCCATTTTACATGCTTCCAACACATCAACTTCAAGTACCGACTGTTCACTTACTGCCTAATATATCCCACCCTTTGACGGGTGCCATTGTAACGAGATTGATCAAAGTCATTCACTTCACCTGTCAGTGGTTTGAATGTTCTCTCAGCCTTATGTTCCCTCAAGCCTAACTCTGCTAGAGTTGATAGCTATCAATCCACAAAAGCAATATATGCTGTGATGTCACATATTTCGTATTTTTACATCATTAGAAAAACACAATTTTTATATTTAATGTAATTAAAAATGACTTGAAAACCACAAAAACATGATGACTTAACATTAAATATCAACTCCGTCTCTAGCCCGTCACCACCGTCAAGATTGAAAATCTGATGGTGGTGACACTGACGGTGTTGACACATTAGGCATTTCTTTCACAAAACAAATGAAGTTCATGTAGTAGCCATTTCGTTTTTTCTATTGATGCTAGATCCTAATAGAACCTACTTCAGAAGAATGAAATTATCTGAACATTTCAAATAATTTCCTCAGAAATTGGAAGAGGATGTTGACGTATCATGGTCTGACGGTGTTGACAAAAAGTGGGGACACAAGTTTGAGTAAATGCTTGACTGATAGTATAATTGGATTCCTGTTGTAAAAATAATGGGCTCACATTTCCTGCTTTTACCTGCACTAGAATCACACACAGTAATGTGAAGGTTTCAGTTCCCCTAGTTGTATGCATGTTTTGGATTGTTGTTTGGATGTTTTCCAATATATTTGTTTTGACATTAAATGACCTCGAATCATGCATGACGCACAGCATTTTTTTGTGTTTTATCTTGTTCGCCCTTACCAACAGTTATCCGTAACTCAATATCCCTCCAAAACAAAAGCACAACCTTAGAGTCGATAACTGGTTATGCAGCCTATACATGATTTTAAAGGGCAAACAGTTGAACCGGTGAAAGTGTGAAGCAATTTGACCCAGTCCTTCCAGCAGAACCACTCCATTCACTGACACGTTGAGGTTCATTTGAGTAAATCTTACTGGAGATTAGGGCAAGATGCTAAATTTAAGAATTGCTCCAATGAATCCTATATTTGGTTGGCCCTGTTTGACTCTGCTCTGCCACAGGCCCGGTAGAAGCTCAGTCCAGATTTATGGTCCGGTCGTGGCCTGGCTAGCGGGTGATCTCCATGAGGGTCTATGGAGCCGGAACACTGGGAGCTGTAAGGCCACCGGAACAAAAAGAGCCCTGTCGCACGCGGACATAATTCCCACCACGTGTGTGCACGAGAAACTGGAAACTTCTGGTTACCTCTCGGAAACCACACGCACTTCACCGCGGTGCATTATGGAGCGGGGAAGAGGAGAGGAATCGGTCGACAAAGACAAAAATCGATAGAGAAAAAAGAGTAATGGAAGAGCGTTCTAGAGGCAGAGAGAGAAGAGAGAGAGAGCGAGAGAAAAAAAGACACCATCAAAAAAAAAGAAGAAGACTGAAGAGTGAAAGGGGACAGAGAGTGAGAGAACATAAGCTTTTGATGAGAGCGCCAAAGCGATGGCCAATCCCTCTGGGCTGCGTCGCTGACCGGCCCGTTTCCTAGAACTGAACCTCTGGGACAGACGCTACAGTGTGCGGCAGCTGTTGGCAGGGGGAGACAGATGCGGACACTTCCACGTGGGCCCCCGGAGCGTTGGCCTGTCGTCGCTCAACACAAAGACCCCCGTGGTCCCACCTCCCACCCAACAGAGACCCTCCAGTTCACTGGGTGTCCACCCAAACCGTTTGGCTGGATTCTGGTACGCCCCACCTGGCTGAAGAGTCGGGACCGAGGATCGTTGGCATGTCAGGCAGGCCACCTCACCATCTCACTGGTCTAACTTACAGGTCACAGGTTATGGGATAAGAGCTTTTTTTACTCCAATTTGGACGTTCAATAGTGTTCAACAGGGTTGGACACGCAGTGCATTCTCTTTAGATTTTCATTTGATTTTCTGTGCTGCCCGCGTCTCTAAATGATCAAACCACCATGTCACAACAACAGTCTGTGAAGCGGAGCGACCACCAAACACAAACACTGTGTGAGAACGGACAGAGATAACCCCCCCTCTGCCCAGGGCCACATAATAGCGGATGGCCCTCTATGGGTGAACCTGGAGGAGCTGAATGGGGGCCACGTCATTGTCCCCCGGGCCGTCCGGGGCCCTGACAGGCGTCCCTGTAGGATGTCCACATTCACCGGCTAACAGGATTTCACCCCCGGCTCCCCCTTGTGAACCGGGGCCCTCGCTGGCTCTGAAACGTCCCACTACAAAGTTCATTAAAGGATGTGGCAGCGTGTCACTCGCCGGAGCCATTGTGCGCCGGGGGAAGAATCTCCTGACCCGCTTGCTCCGCACACACACACACACACACACACGAACACGCGCGTGCACACATGCTTGACAAAAAAGAGCAAACACACGCATTGGCCAACCACATACGTGCAGACGGCGGGAATCCTAGCACGCATGCGTACCTGCACCTGATGCACACACAGACTCACAGAACACACGCACGCACACACAACACACACACAACACACACACACACGAGCACATCTCGCTGCAGAAGATATGCATAACGTGATTATTTAACGCCCTCACATTGCCTGTCATTGAACCTGTTGCTGGTGTCGCTGCGTAGCGCTTGGGAAACCCTGTGCGAGCTGTGAGGAGCTCCTTTGATGGGACACATGTCGGTAGGGGTTTGGGGCCGCCGCCATTCTCTGTGCGGGCGATACACTCACAGGCTCCATGCCAGAAACGGTCATGCATACTTGTATCAATTGGCCCTCGGGGGCGATAAAGCTTCTTTGAATTGAAGGGAATTGAATGAGAATGTATGGCCCTGCCAGTCGTTCACACCAGCCATCTTCATTTTGGGCTCCATTCTCATGGTGATGCCGAAGCAGGTCCACGCTAATTCTCAGAGAGAGAGAGAGAGAGAGCGCGCTGATGTGAGCCGTCTACGTTCAGTAGGCCCCTTTGAGAGGGCAATGTAACTAATGAATACTCATCACTGCTGCTCACGCCCAAGTTCATTAAGGACCTGAATTAGAACGTTGCACACAAAACAAAAACACTTTTTTGCGTTGGAATAAAAAAAAAAAAGAATGGGATACGATTTGAACAACCAGATTGGCACCGGAGGCTCGTGTTTGGTTTTCACACGGCGATACCTGAGGGGACTGGACTGAAGTGAACCCAGGGGTCACGCCATGTTTACAGGGGGGACCTCCCCCCCATACCCCACCATCACCGGAATACAAAGGCTTCACAGGGGACTCTGGAAAATGCACACACAAACAAACAAACAAACCCATACAGACACACACACACACACACACACACACACACACACACACACACATACATACATACACACACACACACACAGACACACACACCAAAGCACACAGACACACCTCTCTTCAGGAATGTGGGATCAGTCTATCAGGACAGAGGAGGAGATCTGTTTAGTCTCTGGTTGGAGGTGGGGATCTCAGGTCTTAACAGCAGGGATTTGAGGGGAGCTCAAGGAGACTGTAATTTTCCTGAATCTAGTCCCCGGTTCTTGTTAAGCACACACCACACAACAAACGCACAACAAATCTGGCACAGCGGAAATCCACACTTATGATTACTCTGAAACAAATGGGTGCGTGTGTTGTGTTTTGTTCCTAAGTCCATGCGAGGGCGGAAAACGACGAGGGCCCCAGTGCAACGTATCCCACCCTGCACTCTACATGTCCAAATAGGCCTATTCTATCTGTCTAGCATTTCAAAAAGGTACGGCCTTTTCCGACCACATGCCACGTAACTTTGGGCTGGCAAAAACAAACAAATGCGTGGCTCTCTGCAGACAAACCCCAGCATGGGGTTATCAAAGCTCTCACAGAGCTCAGCCCCGTCCCCCCCCCGTCCCCCCTGGGTCAGAGCACCCACACTGGATCACCACCAGAAACAAACACAAACAAATGAGCCAACAAAGAGGGATGTCGCCTTGGCCGCGGCTTCATGAAGACAAGACACTGAGACGGACACTTTTTTTTCCCTCCTCCCCTCGTTATTGAGGCAGACGTTTTGGTCAAACAAGCCCGTGGGCCTGCCAACAACAATGTGATCCCGCTAGCAGATGCTGCCGGCTTCTCCCCCGAGGAATCTCTGGAATCTCACTCCAGCCACCCACTTGGGTCCCGACTCTCTTTCATTCATTCAGAGGGACTCTCTCTCTCTCGCTCTCTCTTTCTCTCTCTCTCTCTCTCTCTCTCTCTCTCTCTTCTTTATCTGAGGGTCCATCTATTTGGCCTGGCCGGCTATAGGAAGCCATTCAACCTAATGCCTTGCTCAAATCAGGCAAACAGCTCCATTTAAAAAGGCTGGGGGGAGGGCTGGATGGATGGAGGGAAGGGCACAGAGAAGGGGGTAGGTTGGAGGTTGGAGGTGGCTGGGAAGGCATGCGGCCTCTTGGGAGGATTAAAGACTTTTTGTGAAAGCATGGGGAACTTGCAAAGTTGCATGGAGGTGTGCAGGGTGTGTGTGTGTGTTCTGAGATGTGTGTGATATTTTTGTTGTATTTGATGATAGGGATGTTGTTGAAGTTGCTGGGTGTGGATGGAAGCGTAATTGTTTGAGGGTTTCCATGTTCCCACTTCCAATCTGTCCTAGTACGTTGTGTGTGTGTGTGCGTGTGTGGGTGTGTGTGCGTGTGTGTGTATGTGTGTGTGTGTGTGTGTAAGGAGATACAAAGCAGTGCAGGGGTTAGCAATACAATGCGTGAGAGGCTGACAGCCCATGCGGTCCAACCAGGCAGCACTTACCCTCCCAGAACCAGCTGAATGGAGCCAGTACCGTGTGTGACTCAAACACTCAACGCTACATTCCAAAATAATTGCTGATGTTCTTTGTGCATGTGTAGATTTGTCCGTGCAAAGACAGGCCCATCTAAGGATATCGCCAGTGCTGTCAACGTACGTTTTAAACGTCCTCTGTTGCTATGCACTTCATCTGGACAAACCTAGACAAAAGGAAACCAGCACCCACATCTGTCCATAAAATAATCAATCGATAAATCTGAACCAGCCCAGGTGAGTTTCGGCATGTTGACATGAAACTGCCGAAATCGTTTTTTTGGATTTTCCTGTTGTTATGGATTCTGTTGAGATGGTGCCAGTTCCAGAATGTCTTGTCTATGCAGGAATTGTTCCATGCCGATCACGCCCTCCTGTTTCTGCACCATTTAGCCACGACTTTTATTGTTATTAATCAGCAAGCTGTGAATATGCTGAAATTAAAGGTTTGGCTTTCCACTGAAACACAGACGAGCCACACGTAAATCTGCAAGGAAGCATAATGGTTCTACGTGGAGCCATGAGGGTTATTGAGCTTCACTGCTTTCTCCCGTTAAATGTAAAACATGGCCATAGTCAGCGCATTGACCTACACCCAACAATGCTGGCATCCTCCCCCTTTAGGGCCAGCCTTCATCATCCCTGAGTCTCCTCACCGATAGAAAAGCTCAGCGCCCCTCCTCCTCCTCTTCCTCCTCCCTCTTATGTCCCCAGGGGCCCTCAGCGACAGAGGGGCCTCCAGAGACGGCATTAGCTATGTGTGTGGTATCTAGCAGACAGCACTGCAGCCCCCTGCTCAGCAGCTAGTGGGGCTTATTCTCCACTCACACACACACACACACACACACAGACACACACACACACACACACACACACACACACACACACACACACACACACGCACACACACACACACACACACACACTGCCTATCACTCAGGCTGTCTCACTGCTGGTGTCCCCACTCTTTAAACTTTAAAAGCCAGTGGGATTGAGAACCTCCAGATAACAAGGGTCTATCAAGAAGCGAGAATCTTCATCTGATGTTTCTACTCAATGTCCCGTTATGCTAATGATAGATACTTTCAAGCCATTGCATATATTTGCTATACTGTATATTTTGATAGTTTTTTTGCTACCAATGGACATTTCCGTATTGGCAAAATTCTGTTTAAAGTATTCTTTCTTTCTTTCTTTCTTTCTTTCTTTCTTTCTTTCTTTCTTTCTTTCTCTAATGATTAATCCTGTGATCTTTACACAGCATGGCTGCTAAAAACAAAACACTACAATGGGGGTGAGACATAATCAATCTCAAATGAACAGAGCTATCGATATTGATTTATGTTCTTTTTGTTTGGGATGAGCCATGAGTGAAATCAGAGTGAGACAGATGCGAGGAGCCCATGTGGAAAAAGAAAACAAAAAGGAGAACCAAACGGAGAGCACTTCAAAAGCACCCGAGCGTGGCTCTCGCGGTGTGTGATGTCTTTAGCGGCTGTGCTCCACCACCGTGCCTCCGGTGGCAACAGCGGCCGTAAACATGCTCCGGGTAGAGCCATAAACATGCTCCGGGCAGGCCCATAAACATGCTCCGGGCAGAGCCAAAAAGCGGGACGACGTGGGGGGATAGGGTTGCAGGGAGGCCTCGTCGTCTGTCAGACGGAGCGGTGTGACGCGACCTGGCCGGAGGATCCCAGGTGATCCTTCCTCCACTTTTCCAGGGCTGACGGTGAGCGGTGAGGGGGAGGGGAGGGGTGGGGGTGGGGGGGGGTTCACTGAGCACAGCGGGGTGGCGGGTCACAGGGCACACGGTTTGGGATAGAGGGACACGGGGTGCGGAGCGTCGTGAAGAAGGGGGTCCAGGGAGAGGGGCGCTCGCAGGTCCTAGATTCATGGATGTCAGGCATTATAGAAAGAGACACGAGGTCAGAGGTCAACCCCCCTCCTCTCCTGTCCTGCCATTTGCTGCTCCACTGCAAAAGGTCTAGCGAGAGGGGACTGAGTCGTTTCACACACCGGGGCCCAACCTGAGCCGAGCTAGGCCTGGGTAGGCTGGCCTGACTGGATAGGCGGATGTGAATGTGATCCGTGCTAGCACAGTAGCGGCACGGCTTTGGGCAGCAACGTGGAAAAAACACCTGGGAGCAGAAATACAAGTCTGGGAAAATTCTCTGGAGGTGAAACGGGTAACAGGAATGTGCTTTGCAGTTGTAGTCAGGTTTCGGGAACTCTTTCCTGATACAGTGGATCCTATCTGCTCCAGTCTGTCAATGTACTCGTGGCAATTAATAGCGAGTTAAAACATTTTTCCGATACACAAACGATAAGCACACGCCGTTGAAAGCGTTCTTCACAGCCCACTGAGTCAGAACACAGTGAGTCAACACTGAGGTATTATTTGTTCCGAAAGACGGAACACCCAGGACCAACGGTCGTCTCGTTCCCATTTGCATGCCTGTGCGTGTGCCTAATTGCTCCCCTCAAGTCAGTGTACTGCCCTCATCTGCATCTGTTTGCGAGGCCCCTTGTTTACCGCTCACCCATATGAGATGCCTGCCTAGGTGAGAGAGAGCCGTTCTGAAATCACTCTGTGACGGACAGCGAGGGGGGGCTGCGCATCGTCAGGCTGACCAGGGGGCCGTGAACGAGGCAACAGAGAGGGATCGCGTTACCGTCCGAAGGCACCGGAGCGGACATGGACAGGAAGAGAGAGGTGAGAGAGGAGCAGAGCCGGCCGGCCCCCGCCACGACAAAAGGATCCCATCGTTCCTTTAGTGCCTTTGGGAGACAACGCGTCTTGTCAAGCTGCCTGTCCACACAATCAGGACCTCCGGGCAGCCCATTGCCACGGCCCGGCTAGCCACACTGTGAAACTAAGATTGATGACGGCATAATTCCATTCGGATGGGCCCAATGGACTCCCTAATTCCCCATCTGCTCGGACAGCAAACAGCATTCCAGAGGAGGGGAGGGAGGACAGAGGCTGGGCCCGGGGGGGGGGGGGGGGGGCCCGGTTGGGGCCGCGGTAACCAACGAACCAAAGGGATGGAACAATCGGGCCCGTCAACCCCCACAACGGT
>JAVQIZ010108401.1:0-11312 GCA_036023535.2 Galaxias brevipinnis
TTGCCTTGATTGAAGCAGCCAAGTCAAAGATGCACCAGGTAAGAGATTGATTATTTCTTTTGAATATAATTCCACGATTCGATTTTGCTCTTTGCTATAAAATCTGACTTGTCTTGCTGTCCCCAGTACAAAGTGCGAGCCTACATTCAGATGAAATCCTCCAAGGCATGTAAAAGAGAGATCAAATCTGTGATGAACACAGCTGGAAACGTGGGTGAAAACGTTTTTCATCTATGCAACCCAGGGTCATCATTGTATTTGAGATGTGACTGAAGTAACCGTGCTAATACTATCTATATGGTTTCCTGTCCATGTTCCCCACTAGTCTGCACCATCACTCTTCCTTAAGAGCAACTTTGAGTACCTGAGAGGAAATTACCGGAAAGCAGTGAAGCTATTAAATAGCTCCAACATCGCAGAGCACCCCGGGGCCATCAAGACAGGTATGATGACTGAATGAAACTACACACACACACACACACACACACACGCACACGCACACACACTCTCAGGAAGCTTAAGTATGCTTGCCCTCAGGAAAGTTAGTATTTAGTCAGCATGGTGTTTGTTTTCATGATATGCATGTGTCTTTGGGTGGCCTTCTCTCAGGTGAATGTGTGCGCTGTATGTTCTGGAACAATCTGGGTTGCATTCACTTTGCAATGGGGAAGCACAATCTGGGCATTTTCTACTTCAAGAAGGCCTTGCAAGAGAACGACCACACATGTGCACAGCTTGGGGACGGCAGCAATGGGCAATGTGAGTGGACAGCAAAACGACTGTGTGTATCTCACACTCAAAGTGAGTACGCTGACGATTCTCTCATCTGGTGGTATGTTGATCAGATGATGTATCTCTGTCCTCTCAGCTAAGAAGTTCACAGGCATCCCTATGTGCGCGCTGCTAGCCAACAAGAGATACGAGCTGCTCTATAACTGTGGGATCCAGCTGCTGCACATCGGACGGCCCCTTGCTGCTTTTGAGTGTCTGATGGAAGCCGTTCAGGTGTACCACTCCAACCCTCGCCTCTGGCTACGGCTGGCAGAGTGCTGCATCGCTGCCAACAAAGGGGTAGCGACACCGAAATGCTTTCTTACACTCTGCATCCAACACATTAACGATCTTGTTATTGGTCTGTCAGTTCTGCTCTTCCTCATTGTCTCTTGCACGTACAATGTCAAACTGATGATGTCCAAACTCTCCCAAACATCGTCCATGCCGTCTCATTACAGAACTCCGAACAAGAGAGCAAGGGTCTACCCAGCAAAAAAGGTATCGTTCAGTCCATAGTTGGGCAAGGATACCACCGCAAGATCGTCCTAGCATCCCAGTCGACGCAGAACACTATCTACAGGTTTGTCTGCTCTTCTTCTTGCCCACTAGCATGTGGCCTACATTCGTCCATGTCATTGTATATAGCCATTATTGTCAAGCAGAAGGCCATAGGCACACGAGTTGTTAGAGGGCGTCGACATGTCGACACAAGTCTGATGGACGACAGTCACATCCCGGTGTCAATCAGCTCTGAACCTCTTTTTACTTTGGTGTCCATGCCAACTTCAATCATGCGGGAATGACACGTTTTCTCTGGTGTGTGAACAGTGAGGGCCAGTCAGCAGCCATCCCAGTAGCCAGTATGGAGTTTGCTGCCATCTGCCTGCGGAACGGCCTGTTACTCCTCCCAGAGCACCAGCAGCAAGATGCCAAAACAGAGAACGGCTCTAAGAACTCCAGCCAGTCAGGCAGCACGGAAAGTGGCAGCGAGAACAGCGACGCCTGCAGGTTAGATTCACTGACACACACGCACACCGGCACACCATAAGGCTGTTCGTGACCAAATCAAAAGAGCCTATCCCTGCCGTCTTGTTGTCCAAACTCATCTGCGATGTACGTCCTCTGGTGTGTGTGCTCTAGTGGGAAGGGCCAAGAGGCGGACAAGTTCCTGTCTGCAGCGCCGTCCTCACCACTGAGGAAGCAGGAGGTGGAGAACCTCAGGTATGGAAATACCTCCCTAGAGTTTATCCTATCATTCATCAAGTCTGTACTATCCCTCCTTTTAGTGACGCAATCCTGTCTATTCTGTGTCCCCTTGCCTCTGCAGTGTTTTTTGTAATGTGCATGTTGTTTGCCACAGGTGTTCCATCCTGGCTTGCAGTGCTTACGTTGCGTTGGCGTTAGGAGACAACCTAATGGCCCTGAACCACGCAGAGAAACTCCTCCACCAGACCAAGCTATCTGGGTCCCTCAAGTAAGAACGGGTTCCCCTTCTGCCTGGTTTCCCTCTCGGTAAATGATAGCCCTTGCGACTATCCTTTTCCGTCTTTTTATATGAACCCCTCTGTTCTTTTTCTGTCTCCTTGTCTTCCAGGTTCCTGGGCCACCTCTACGCTGCCGAGGCACTAATCTCCATGGACAGGATCTCGGACGCCATCGGCCACCTCAACCCTGAGAATGTCACCGATGTGTCCCTGGGAGTAGTGCCAAGCGAGCAGGACCAAGGTGTGGCCAAGAAGCATGTCCTCCTTCGTAGCTTCTCCTGCTATGTTACTGTGTACGATGTACTTAAACGCATGTGTTTGTGTTCACAGGGTTAGACAAAGGAGATTTGGATCCCGTGGAGTCTTGTGAGTGTACGGTCAAAGCGTCGGTCGCAACGTTTTACATAGCACACAAATCCAACCGCAAGATCTCACATACAGTATGGCCACGTTGTCTCTGTTGCTGAGATGGTGTGTGTGTGTGTTTGCGTTGCAGCAGGGAAGCAGACCCCTCTGTGTTACCCCAGTAGCGTGAGCTCTGCTCGGGCTATGATGCTCTTCAACTTGGGCAGTGCCTACTGTGTGAGGAGCGAGTACGAAAAGGCCCGCAAATGCCTGCATCAGGTATTGTATGCATTTATACGTAACACACACACACACACACCTGTAATACACCTTCAAGACTATGAACCAATAAGTGTCTCTCTAGGCGGCGTCCATGGTTAACACAAAGGAGATTCCTCCAGAGGCTATTCTATTGGGGGTCTACTTAGAGCTGCAGAATGGTGAGTGTTAGTCCTGAAATACTACCGGCATCCTTGTAGTGTTAACAGCTGAGGATGAGATTGCTATCTCTGAATGAGTATAGGGTTAGGGCAGTTGGACCTGTTCGTGACAATCACTCATCAACTCGCCTTTGTCGTGGCCTCTGCTTTTCTTGCCACAGGGAACACACAATTGGCCCTGCAGATCATCAAACGGAACCAGCTCCTCCCCAATACACTTTCGACACCCTCCCCGGACACGAGGAAGAAACCAGTACAACCTTTCCAACCTGTCCAGCCCATCCAGCCTATCCAGATGCCCTCCTCCTTCACACAAGTCCAGCGCAAATGAGCCCTCTTCCTTGCCCCTCCCCCTCCTGTCCCTCCCCTTGTCCCATGCACGTCACCCCAACACCTGACCGCCCACACACCTTGTTGGATCTCTTCTATTAGACCATTGATTATTTATTAAGCTGCTTCCTCTCAGCATCAACAGCCTGTAGGTAGGTCCTCCTGGTATGAAATGCAGAGGTCTCCTATAGGGACACACTGGCACTGTGACTCTTTGTAAGGTCGGAATGGGGGATTCTTATGAGGAGGAAGAAGGGGCTTTCATTGTCAGCTTATGTATCTACTGTGCAGAACTGGCGTCCTTCTCTGTTCTCTGAGAGTTTACTTTCCATTATGTAACTGACATCTGTGAATATGTGTACCGTCTTTGAATCTGCTTTTGGGCAAATTAAATGTGGAAAATAAAATTTATTTACAGACAGTAATCCTAATGCCTGACTTTTGACTTTAGAAATAAATATGCAATAGCTCGTGTGTCAAAGTGCTCAGTTTAATTGGCATTTTAGTATTCTAATGATGAACTTGATAACACACTGAACAATCCTATGCCCTGTTGGCTGTAAAGTATGACACATGGAGGCAGTTTTCGCATTTGAAGCTGGTCAAGGGTAAAAAGAGGCCCTCTTTAATAGTCTTCTGAACCACAACAATATCCCCTTCTCACAGCTTTATCAATTGACCCAAGTGCAAATAATCTTAACCTGACAACACAAGAACACACTATTTTATGTTTGCATTTTCCAACATCAGAGCGGCCTTATACAGTATTTAAATAACATTTGGATGGATAGACGCTCACAAATGACAGGGATGTGTATCTTAGCCATTTAAAACTAGACAATCTAGATCAGTCTCCTGGAATTTGCAAAGTGGGTCAAATTGTTTAATGCAGGGATTGCAATGACAATACATGTGTAAACACCTGACCACTCGTAATGTGTGAACATGAAACAAAACAAAAGGAGGTTTTTAACATTTTCTCAAATACTGAGTTTTATTTCAACCGGTATATTGAAGTAACTTTGGGAAGGACTTCAAAAGAATTTGCTGTAATATTTTTGACACATGCATACATTAAGCTATAAAGTGAACAATACCATTTGAATGATTTCCCCCAGATTTGATTACAACACATTGATTTTGATTCTCATCAGAAAATAAGTGACCCATTTAAAACAACCTGCACATCCAATGTATTGCTTGAACATTCATTGAATTCCTTTATAAGACAAAACATAGGCTAAGCACAAGTCTATCTCTTTTAGTTCCCTTGCCATAGTAACGAAGAACAGGTGTTCTAGTTTTTAGTGTTCTAGTTTCTAGTCCTTATTTTGTGACTTGACGAATACAGACGCACTCGAACTACATCTTAAACATAATTAAAGATTGAGGCTTATTGAGGTAGTTGCTAATTATTGTGAAGAAATGTATTCATATCTTTCAGTAGAATATTTCACAAGATTATGAATACATAAGCCTGACTATTGACTCAGTCAATTATGGGCGATTGATTTTGTAGGCATAAAATAATCCCTGCACCTAGTCTTAACCATCACATTTCCACTGCAATCTTTGAGGTAACATGTTTTCAGAGGTATTCAAGAAGAAAAAATAAGCATAGATTCTGATAATAATTTAGTATAGTGACTAGTGGCACTAATGACATATATTCCTTTTTGGGTACATTAGTTTGAACGGTGCTTGATCAATATTTATTATGGTTTAAGCAGTATTTTGCTTCAGCATTTTTTAGCAATGCACTGAGGTAGAATTATTTATCAAAACTTCACTGTACAATCTCTGCACGAAAGAAAATACATTCATGCAAAGCGTAATGAGGTAGGTGCGACAGAGCAGATATTTCGAAAATGTGTGTAGTTCCCTGAGAAAATCTGAATATTCGATAGACAACCACGAAAATCGTTAACGCATTTGGCAAGAGGAATATTGCTTTCACATACTGCATAAAGGAACATTGATTTGCCGTACAGGAATTAACTTTTTGGACACACATACTACTGGTTTGTGAAAAGTTGAAGCTAATTCTCTAATGCTTAAACTGCATTTTATTACAGAATACATCTTGCCTAGAACATAAGGATTCGGTTGTGTCCAAAGTCCACAGCCACAATCATTCCGTCAGGAGTAATAGCTATACCCGAAGGGCGATCCATCTGCCCAAAGCTACCATCCGGAGTGCCAAATTTGCATAAGAAGTTGCCATTAGGCTCGAAAACCTGAATGCGGTGATTCCGCGAGTCAGCCACGATGATGCGGTTCTCTGTGTCAACGGCAACACCTTGGGGCCTCAGAAACTGTCCATCCCCTGTGCCCTCAGACCCAAGAAAACGTGCTGCCTGACAGTCTGGCCTTATGACCAGCAGACGGTGATTGTTAAAGTCTGTCACCACTAGGTGGCCCTCTTGGCTAAAAGCCACGCCTCGGGGGGAGTCAAAGTTTTTCCAGAGAGTTCCCTCAAACCCGTACTTGTTGATAAACTGTCCTTCCGGACCAAAGAACTGGACGCGGTGGTTTCGAGTGTCAGACACCAGGATGTTGCCCTCGGAGCTGACAGCCACATCCCATGGGTAGCTGAACTGCCCGTTTTTGGTCCCTTTCTCCCCAAATTTGAGGAGAAACTCGCCCTCAAAGGTGAAGATCTGGATGCGATGATTGTCCTTATCAGATACAATGATTCTCCTTTGGTTGTCGCAGGCCACCCCGGCCGGCCGGTCAAACTGCCCTGCCTGGTAGCCTAGCGTGCCAAACTTGCGGTGGAAGGAGCCGCGTGGCTTAAAGATCTGCACTCTGTTGTTGCTCCTGTCAGCCACCACCACGTAGCCCTCCTTATCTACACACACGCCCCAGGGACGACACAGCTGCCCATCTTTATCCCCCTCGCTGCCAAACGAGGCCACCGGCTGGCAAATGGATCCGTAGCTACGGCCTGACTTGACCAGAACTTTGAAAGGGCTTCCTTCAATGTGCTGGTTGCAAGTGAGCACAGAAAGGAGGTGTTCTCCCTCGTTCTTGGGGAGGTAGCTGACCGTGTAGGAGCCGCTCTGGTGGTCAGAGACCTCCGCGTTCAGCCAGTAGCCATCGGGTGTCGTGAGCAGGGCCGTCACTTCGTCTCCCCCTGAAAGCCTGGGCTCTCCGTCATGGTCGTATCCCACCACCGTGAAGGAGGCTGTCTTCCCCTGCAGGCCCTGTCTCAGGCCTTCTCCATGGGCCTTGGTGAGTGGGGCATAGGCCCCGCTGCTGATGAGCCCCATGGCTTGGATGGCCTGTAGGAGGGCCTGGTCGGGGGCTGTGAGCAGGATGCGGTCGTCCTCTTGGGGGAGCAGCAGGCCCCTCAAAGACTTGAGCTCCTGGATCTGGGCCATCACGCGCTCCCGTGCCAGTAGCAGGTCTAAGCTCCCGCCCTCTTCCAGGACCTGAGTAATGGTAGCTATGGTGCAGTCCAACTTGGTCAGGTTCTGATGGAGCTTTTCCACTTGCAGATACAGAGATTGAGCTTTTACCTGCCGGATCTTTTCAACCTGACAAGGAGAAAGAACAGACAAAGAGGAAACATTGGGTGCATAGAAAGTTAAGGGCAACCAATGTGTCATGGGGGAGAGTTTCATAAATAGATCCTGACTTCATCCACTCAACATAACGAAAGACAATAGTTTTATATATTTAATATATCACCATAAAATACAATAACTTTTTATAATTGTAGATAGTTGTATGTTACTTTGTGAGAACTTTGTATCATTTGTCATCATGCCAATTGCTTGAATTCACCATCATGAAATTTGTAATGCCCGTGCAATAGCAGCATACCTTCCATAGCAACTGGTGCTCACGCTCCTCCATGGCCTGCTTGTGTCGGAGTGTCATGGCCTTGACCTCTGACTGTACCACTTTGACCCTCAGCTCAACCTGTTCGGCTACTGCCTGGGCCTTCTCAATGCTCAGCTGAAAGGACCAGGAGCACTGCAGGGGTTAATTAACTCACAAAGGCAATGCAACAACATGCATTTCTAATGGGTATGAATAATAAATTAAGCCTCTTGATTTTTTATTCATACGAGTGTCCATAACAAAATTAATCTTGATCCACATTTCCCCCAACAACAATAGAGCGCATGCACAAAATATTATACGGGCACTTGCTCTGCTGCCAGCAAAACCCTACTTGTTAGCAAGTAAAACGAGCTGGATTGCTTTAGCAACATACCCTACTCTACTCCATATCAGTGTCCGGGAGTGATAAGCAGCCTCTTTCAAAGTCCGCAAGGGTGAGTGGACAAATGGCAAGATAAGCAGGAGTTACAGATAAGAGGCTGGTGATCCCTGGACCACAGAGGGAGCATTGCAACAGCTGGGTGGTCAACACTGACATGCCGTCAGAGACAAACTAACATGTTGCCCATAGCTAGCTAATCAGATGGCAAACGTTAAAAAAGGGCTACATTGGCGTGAGAAAAATAATGCTAGCCAGCTTTACATGAGCCAACAGGTAGCGATACTGGACTATAGGCTATAGCAAATAATAATAATGATAATAATAATTGTTTAAGTCCAGAACTTCAAATGAACAGTGTGTGCCTGCTGTGTATTGAATTAGAGGTGGCCTTTTGAGAGGTATGGACCTAAGGGATAGATAGATTTAGAATGCATTGAGTTGAAGAAGTGGTGAAGAAGCAAGGGCTTTGTCATTTCTTTCCACTGTGCCCTTTATTCCAAGCTACATATCCATCATCACAGTGTTTATTAAACACCTCGTGTTGACTCTGGAGATGGCCGTCATTAAATGTGATCAATAGCTCAAGTGGCCTTGTCTGTAGCAGAGATTTTTCTTTCAAATGAGTATAAGTAAGTGCTAAGTAGTCACATCTGTGAGGTATGGGGTCTCTTACTTTTTCAATCAATAGTGGCACAACTCACATATCTGACAGAAATTAGTACTTCAGATCATTCATGGAGGGTAGAGAAAGCTTTAGAAGACTACAACCACAAAGCCCCAACTCAAGCACTATAAAAGGCCCAGTAATGGTAACTGAGCATGGTGTTAAGAAGACCTGTCGTACCTGTATAGCCTGCCTGCCCTGCTGGGCGTCTGCCAGGAGCTGGATGGTGAGGGTGTGGGAGTCCTGCAGGGCGTCATGGAGGTAGCTGATGCTGTGTCCCTCGTGGCGTCCCACACTACACTCCCCACAGATGGGCACCGAGCATGTGTCACAAAAGAAATGCAGGAACTACGAGGAAGTATACACAAAGGCAATGAATCAGCAATGCCACCTATTGGACTATAAATTAGATAGAAAATGTTGTGTTGTGCGATAGGAAATGGTCTATACTGTGGAGCCACGTACAACAAAGCTATAGAGAAGCAAGTGGAAAGCACTGTAAATGGGTTGTGCCAAAACAAAGCTGACATGCACACTACAAGAAAGACAAGAAAGGAACATAAATAGTTGCTTTTGTCAGCTGCCAAGAACATAAACATTTAGAATAGAGATCATAATAGACATTTGTTTACCTTAGAAATGTATTATGGGTTATTTCTACAGCACATGGACGACTGGCACATATCCAAGGTTCAATTCAAGAAAACGGTACAATGTTCTGCTAATCTCCATAGTGACAGTCACAACAATGCTGCCTGATGTGAACAGGTCCGTATTCTTAGAGGACACCAAGATGGCAGTATCTGAAGGTCTTGACTGTGTATTTCCGAAGTATCAGATAGTACACTGGAAGGCCAATTTGGTAACTTTGGGGGGCCATGTTCAGAGGCACAAGGTTCACTATAAGCCACAGCATATTTGAGGAGGCTCATATTCACATACATCTTTATAAAATTCCCATAATAAAAGGGTCAAGCAGGTTTTTTTTGTGTGTGTGTGTGTGTGTGTGTGTGTGTGTGTGTATGGAGGACTGATAAAGCAGATACCCCTTCACCAATGAAGACTGTAGCCTCAAATTATGGACCACTAAAGCAGACTAAAGTGGGATAGCCAGCTCCTACTGTATTTATCTAAACATTCCCTCCCATCAAACACGATCTTAAATTCCCCCACCAAGTGAAGATTGTCTACAAATTGTATCGGTCCATTTTATCATTTTTTAATTCAAATTTTTTCTTTCACCCACTCAGTCTTGCAACCAACATATGACGAAACAAACCCCCATCCTTCCTGTCCACACTCGAATAACTGCACATCTTGAAAGAAATTACCAAATGATTCAGGTTTACTGCTGCGTCTTTTTTCCACCTTGAACTGGGAGAGGTCTCAAACACATAGAGACCCAGACTTGGGATTTCACTCTAGTAACTGACTGCCAAATGTAAACTGGGAGTGAGCAGCAACACTTCCACTATGTTAGTGTGTACAGAGGTCATGCTGTGTGTGTGGGAGGAGGGGCATGGAGCAGGAGACCTAGACATGCAGGGATGCCAAGGCTGCGGCTGACAAACCCAAAGCTCTGATGGGTGCTGGCTCTCTAGATCCTGCACTGGAAAAGGCCGTTCATATTCTTTTGGCCAGTGGGAGAGTCACCAGGTGAATGAGAGCAAATGGAGACAGCAAAGTACATCACAAAGAACTAACATGTACTTTGACCATAGGGTAAAATCCACAATGGGCAGCTAGTTAACGACCATTTCAGATGGTACAGTTAAATGACAGTTGAAATACTGTTTGCAATTACGATGAACTATGAGTGCTACTTAACAACTGAAGATGAAAGATGACTCGGCTGGCCCACACTAGGCAGTGGACACAGACGGCTAACATTCCAGTTCCGTCTTTGAAAAATCACAGGTGTCCATCAGCCCTTCCACAACCATCCATGTGCACAAGCATAAAGTGCACTACACAAAAAAAGGTCTGTTGTGCACACAAAAAAATCTCAAACCCCACCACACACACACACACACACACACCACTGCAAAGCGAAAACCCAGCAGCACCCCCGAGGGAAAGTGGCGGCCTCTGCAGATGACCTCATTGGCTGCTCATGTGAGGCAAAACTAAATCAGCTGGAGCCCAGCCCGTCCATGGAGTCTCAGTGTGTGTGTGTGTGTGTGTGTGTGTGCGTAGTAAACAAGTATATTTATGCTTTCACAAAAGAGATAGTAAATGTACATTAAGATATGTGTAGGAGAGATGTATATGGTAAATTGTTTAGTATACTTACATACTGAACTGAAAAAATTGAATATGTTGCAGCGGAGAGCATGGAGGCCTTGACTGTACAATTTCATCTCAAGCCCAAACATCATTCTCCCTCGTAGGTATTGACATGATAACTCACTATTTTCTAGTGAGAAACAGATTGAAGACATATACGAACATGTCTCCAATCCCATTCCTAAAAGTCTGGCTTTGAGGACATGCCAACAACAGCTACCTCAAATAAATGATGAGTGATTCCATGTGGACCTGGAGTGGGTTTTGACTTTTTATGTGCCTGCTGAGGGGGCAGATAAAGAAAAGTATCCATCTGCTGAACTGTCTTTAACCCTCCTAAACCAAGCTACCCAGGTAGGATGCACATTACTGATGGGGCAAGAAGCTGAAGCAAACCATGATTATGTTCACCATTTATTTAGTACTTTATGGCCCGGTTTCACGTACAGGGATTAAGTGTAGTTCTGGACTAAATCTCGCAGTCAATGGAGAATCTCCATTCAAAATGTTTTTTAGTCTAGTTCTTGGCTTAATCCTTGTATGGGAAACCGGGCCTATACGTCTACTTTGTAACTAGACTAAGTAAATGGCAATACGATTTTTATTTAAAAGCAATGTGTCTGACACCACAGATAAAATGGATTCCATAGCTACTGCGCGCGCTCTCACACACACACACACACACACACACACACACACACACACACACACACACACACACACACACACACACACACACACACACACACACACAC
>JAVQIZ010108432.1:0-14475 GCA_036023535.2 Galaxias brevipinnis
GGGAAACACGAGAACACCAATGTGAGTTTGGCTGGACGTGATGTGATGGGGAAACACGGCTGGCAGACGGTTTCCTCTCCGTCTGCTCCATTACTTACCTTCCTACAAGTCACCTTTCCAAAAGGGATGGCAAATTGTTATTTGTCTATTTTTTTGTGGTGCGACGAGAGCACCAAGCCCCCCCGTGCCAAAAGAATCCCTCGGGGAACGTGTCGTAAATCAGAGAGGAGTGATTAATCTGAAGAAGAGACGGAGAGAAACACACACACACACGCACACGCACACACACTTACACACACACACACGCACGGCATGTCTAGGACTATTCTTTGACACACGCGTGACAGAGGGGCACGGTGTAACATACATCCCTGTAGACCGTCGCTTGTTAAAAGGTTGTTAAATGAAGCCTGGCTTTTAAAAGTAATTTGTCGTGATGGGCGAGGAAGAAGAGGCCTGGCGTAGCACCGAGAGTGTCGGGAGGTGGTGGTGCAGCTGGCTGGTAAATGAAACACTAATGAACATTACTTTAGGTGGAGCCGGGCGGGAGGCGACGGAGAACGCTGATCGCACTGCTCAGAGGGCGAAATTATGAAAAATGATTCCCAGAGTGTTGTAAAAAAAAAAAAAAGGAAAAAATACTAAAATGACTCTCTCCCATTGAGTGTTGTAGTCTGCTGTTCTAGATCTTTCCAGGGATGTTGTAGTGTGCTGTTCTAGATCTTTCCAGGGACGTTGTGGTGTGCTGGTGAAACAGTGGTGCGAGGACAGACACGGAGGGGTTGAGTTAATGAGTGTCTGGTCACTGGCCAGCTTCTCCATCCCATAATGTAATATTGTGTTGTGAGGAGGTGGTTCGGGTGAGGGGAGAATTGTTCTGGAACTCTAATTACTGTTGTGCTGTTAGCAAAAGAACAATACAACGGACAGGATCAGGGTTGGGGGGGGGGTTAACTTAATGAAATCAGAGGGGGGTGGGAAATCTGCTTACATTCTATTGAATACACACATGGGTTTGAATACATAGTCCATCTCGAAATAATCTGCTGCATTTGCCTGGGATTACAGTCCACATGTCATGTCCCCTATTAATCCCAGAACGATGCTCCCTTTGCCAGGAGAATTTATCGTGGGAGCTTTCAAGATGATGAGTGTGTATTAGAATAACATCACGGGCATTACAATCTCAACTCCCATTATCAGAATGGAAAAATAAATAAATGAAAAGGTCTGGGAAACAATCAGCTGGCGTAGCCTGGGTTTATGTAATTAAATGTCCCAGAACAGAAGGGCCATTGTCCTTCCGGCCATCCCGAAAAAACCCAAACTCCACCACGCAATCATATTGAGTCCATTCATTTCCAACAGTTTCAAAAAAGGATTTTTAAGTCACTAGGGGTCACTTCAGGTCAACAAAGACAATATTGGTGAAGTGTATTTCCTCTAAATATTTCCTCTGGATTCACAATAATCTCCCTAAACACACACAAGTTCAATCTCAGAATGTTGCTGCCGAACATGCAATCGCTCTCTCTCTCTCTGTCTCTCTCTCTCTCTCTCACACTCTCACTCCCTCTCTCTCTCTCACTCTCTCTCACAAACAGACACACAAAAACATTTACTCAAAATCTCTCTCCCTCTCTTTCTCGCTCTCCGTGTGCAATGGATACGGTGTTCTCACTTTCACCAGTTGTAATGTTGATATTTCAGCCATCTGTCTGCGGGCTCATTTGTTAACGTGCAGCCATAAAAGCCCGCCGCAGAGCAGTCACGGTGGTGTCAGTGACAGTGTTTCCTGCTCAGTCTCTGTGTACCCATGGCACACACAGAGACCGTCGCCAACTTGGCCCCATCATTTAAATGTTGTCAAGTAAAGCTTTTCAATTTTGCTGCAATTGCAAAGTCACGCTCCAGTGCGGAAGATTAATATGCAGCCCGGAACACTAGCCTCATCTGACCTCCGCTCACAGACAGAAACCCGGGTCCCCTGTGCATTGGTGCTTCTGCAAGCAAAGGCCCCCTTGAAGGTACACTGGCATTATGAATTCATTCATTACCAGGCATTATGGTTGTTTGGACGTTTTACAATCAGACATCATTGCATTATGGGCTTAAACCTGTGCCTCTGGTTTGAGCTGGGCAGCCTAGGCAACTTACGATGATACATCGCCGGAGATGAATGGAACGAAGGGCAAAAAGGTAGCACCGGGCATTGTTCCTGTAAACTATTAATGGCCCAGAGGACAAAGACCATCCATCCTCCAATGAACATCCCCGGTGATATTGATTTCATTACAATAACAAAGTGCGGTGACAATTTTCATTTGGACATTTTGGATGAGGAGGGAAAGACATTAATTGCTCCTTTTGAATATGTGCGCTGGTCTAGAGGAGGAGGTAAATGAGCTGTAGAAACAGCTGCTGCCGT
Source organism: Galaxias brevipinnis (assembly GCA_036023535.2). Taxonomy (NCBI): domain Eukaryota; kingdom Metazoa; phylum Chordata; class Actinopteri; order Galaxiiformes; family Galaxiidae; genus Galaxias; species Galaxias brevipinnis. The sequence continues at coordinate 2,429 of JAVQIZ010108432.1, forward strand.
CTGGCCCGCTGTGATGGGATAGAAAGAACAGAAATATTAAGCCCTGCCAGGCAGGGAGCAATCGCCGGTTCCCTCTGCCGCCGGGAAAAGGTCCTCGAACAGCCGCTGCATGCAAATCAGTATCTATTGGTATTTTCAGACCACATTACCCGTGAGGTGTCCTGGACTGAACCAGGCCATCCTTATTGCTCCTCCATATAGATATGGCTTCATTCCACCGTCATCTCTCATCCCGGGCTGCTCAAACAGGGAAAATCTGGGTCAGCGTAGGGATGCTTTGAGCTCAGTACAGTGCTGAGGAAATAACTTTGTGAAAGATTCAAAGTTGTGGTGTTCGGGATATAACACAGCACATCGATTTAACACATTTCAAATGTCTATAAATGTTTGAGTAAAAATACATATACAGTGAATGAATTGCTATTATATTATTAGTATAGTATAGAGTTTGAAGATTGCTTTGAGCCTAATTTGGTTGAAAGAAGCATCTTTGTAATGGCATAGTAGAGTGAAATTCAGTTGATATGTATGGACGCAGCATGTACATTATTCTGCGTCTTTGTTTATCATTTTGTTTTGTTTACTCATGCTGCCATCAGTATAGCATATGTTTCTCCAAACGCTCCTAGGCTCCAGTGTAGGAAATGATCTGTGGCTCTACTTTGGCCCCCCATCTGGCTGGCCAGGCCAGGTCCGTTTGAAGTCGGTGCAGAGCCGGCACCCTTCGGTCACCCCATATTTCATTTTCATTCCCAGGCAGTCATGGTAATCAGTGGTGGGTGAACAAAAGTTTGGTTTTCAATTTTCTTCTTTAAAACAATGGATACGGATAGTACAAATGTTGGAATGAACCCAAGAGGAGATTTTACTATGTACATAGTAATAAATGGAGATATATGTGTGTATAATAAATATATACAGTATACAGAGAGTAAAAAAGAGAGTGAAAATAGAACTTTGTTTTGGAGTAATGGAAAATGTACCCAATCCTATCGTTTTCAGACAATTCACTCTATATGAATCACGGTTTGTTTTAGAATTACTACTTAAATGATCAAAACGTATTTGACTATTGCAGCATTGCAATGCATACTGTAGCTGAGTGGTCTGTGCACATCAACTGTTCCAATAAAGTAATTGCTGATGCCATAGGTCAAATTCTTAGTGACTTGTGATTGGACACTTTCATCCACCGGGAAGTTGTTTTTTCTTTTGCTTTTTATTAGTGGGTAAAGAGTAATGGCGGTTGACTGCACAGCACCACTCACCACCATTTTCTTTGCGCTAGGAAAACAGAATTGCACAGAGATGTGTTGGACAAAAGAACACCTCAGAACACTTCATCACCAAGCCCAGCACTCTGAAGGTACTTTGCGATGCTGTAATGTTGTTTTGATCAATTACGTCGAATGGCTTGATGGAGGAGATTTCTGTGCACGGCTTTTAGTGCTCCATTATCGATCTTTGTCTCGAAAGTTGTTCTTTCCTGGATTCAAAGTCTTGATGGTAATGATGGAGACAAGAGTGTATTGTGAAGGGCTGGTGAAACAATGGCAGGCCCTCAGGCTCAATAAAAAACAAACAATCTTTTTAGGTAAATGGGTTGCCTTGGCAACGGATGCTAATACCATCCTGTTGATAACATTTCAGAGTGGATTCCAGGGATAAATATAGGTAGGTATATGGTGAAGCAGCCCGTCATAGTTATAACTATACACATGCCACAATATTGCTCTCTGAAAGAGACATTGTAAAGTCACAATCATCCATTTCCATTACAATAAGTAATCGAAGTGACTTTTCTGCAACAGGCTTGATGAAAGTGTGGACGGAATTAGAAGTAGACATATGCTATTTCTATTCTGAAGAAAATAACAAGTTTGATTTATATGGCGCTTTTCAGAACCATTCCTTTAATGTTAAACCCTTCTATTTGTACCTTGACACATCTTCTTTTTCACACAAGTTTATCAGGATGAGTGAGGACCATTAATCATCTTTTGCAATCATTTTTAATTTAGATGGAACCGTTCAAGCTTAAACCATTACCTCTACCGCAGTGAAAAGGGGCAATCCTCTGTTATCACACGCGCACAGGTTATTAGAAAAAAAACCTGTGTTCTTTGTATGACCTCTGGCATCATTCCATAATGGGAGGATCAGACCGGATTAAGGAACAAGCACAGCGTAAACTAATGGTTGTTGTCTATTTTGGTATGGCGATTTGGTGTCACATACACAAGGGAGAGGGGGGTTAACAAAGAAAACAGGAGCAAGAGAAAGAGAGAGGGAGAGAGAGAGAGAGAGAGAGAGAGAGAGAGAGAGAGAGAGAGAGAGAGAGAGGGAGAGAGGGAGAGAAAGCGAGAAAGAGGTGGGAGGGCGAAACAAGTCTGATCGTTGACCCCTGTGACACCACTCTACACCCTCACAGTATATCCATCTTATCCATCACCCTTACTCTTGAAGAAAGCTAAAAAGCTTCGATCAGCAAGGGGAGAGTTCGTAACCTGCTATGGGCCACCAACTGTAACCACTGTTACCACATGCTGAGACCCGAATTGAGCATCCATGCCATTCCCTTTAACCCCAACCCTGTTTGTGTGATACTCACAGCAACCGTCTGGAGTGGAGAGATATTTCCAAACTATCCATATGCTGTGGGACGTTTGGGGACAACAGCCCACGATGGCCGTCTGAAGAGACATAAAAGCATGCTTAAACACGATGGAGCAATGACAACCTCCATGTCCTCCCCAGACACAGGAAAAGAGAGAGAGAGAGACAGAGAGTAGGGTGCAGATAATATCTTTTATATTTTCTAGTGTACTAACAACTTCCCATCTGTAAACATTTGGTTATCTAAATCAGAAGTAAAAACAAAATGCAATTCAAAAGAAATTGTGATCGAAAGAAAGCTAGGAGGGATGGAGAGAGAAAGAAAGAAATGGGATGAACCGATACAAAAGGAAGGCAAAAAAAAAGAAGAAAAGTATGATGACAAGAGAAAATTGAGAAAGGTTGTTTGGCAATGCAATGTTTTCTTTGTGGCTGCATGCAGGGTAGCAGTCGATGGTGTTTGAGTGCCATCAGATGCCAGCTCGGGCTTTCACAGAGGCAGTGAACTCTATGACCCAGAGCACTCAGGAGAGCTGAGATGGGCTACAATTACTGATGCTCAGATCAATACTTCTGTGTCCTTTCAAGGCTTTTTGGTGTGGAGGCAGCATGTATGTGTCATCCGCCCTTTGAGATGGAATATTGGCACTGCAATCCATGTGAAAGAAGCAGACTAAGCTACTCTTATTAAATATCAAAAACAAGACGGGAACTCTGGGCACCAGCAACTCATCTGTGTCTCTCAGAGCGTGGGCTAGTTTGGACTTTTCTCACCCTACCCACAAAGTGCACTCAGAGATGTCAATGAAAATCAAACTTGAAACATGTTTTGACATAACTCAGATTTCGGTCAAGGCTATGTATTGACAGTGAAAATGGGAAATATGAGCGAGCTGTTGAAGTTTGTTCAAATGCAGACACATATTTCTTTCTGAAGGGCCTTTCAATAGCTAAAGCTATTATCATCACTCCATCTCTGTGTAGTATTTGTCTTCCAGTCCCCCTCCCTGAGACAACCGACATCCTCAGGTGTTCTTTATTTTTATGATAGCTGCACAGTATCAGGACAGCAGCTGGTTCAAACACATGTTAGGCAGACCGAAGCAAGATAACCAGGGGATTGGTCTTTTCATCACACACAGACATGCACAGATACATAAAGCGCCAACAACACCTTGACATCTCAAGCCAGGACATCATGGTCCACTTTCATGTCAGCTCAAACCAAAAATAGAGATGTGAACACGACCACGGTCAGATTGTGCGCCGCTGTGGTAGCAGCATGGTGCTCAGCTTGGCTCTGGACATTCAACATGTCACAGGGACCAAAGGGCTAAAGAATGGCAGGGGATAGTCGGGCGAGAGGAAGATGGCTGGAGAAATGATGGATGGCGACGAAGGTAAGAAGGCGAAAGAGAGATAAAGTGCAGAGGAAAAATAGAGAGAGGGAGAGAGAAAGAGGAATAAAGAAAAGAGAGAGAGAGGCGTTGTGCACAGGTGGAGAACACCAGGTCCTCTGGTCCTCTGGTCCCCATGGTCCTCGGTGAACTGCTCTTAAACCCAAAGCAGATGCTAAAAATAACTCCTGACTGCTTATGGCAGCCCACCTTGTTGCTCTGGAGCTCTCGTTCCGAGTCTCTCTCTCTCTCTCTCTCTCTCTCTCTCTCTCTCTCTCTCTCTCTCTTTCTGCCCCTCCTTACCCCTCATTTGTTTTTCTCTTTGCTTTTCTCTTTTTCAGATTTTCTCTTTGTTTGCTATTCCCTGTCTCATGCATCCATTATTGTTTGGTTTGTGTCAGGCTAAGCTAGCTGTGTGAGAGATGGAAGGAGGCTGGGAGACCGGGTATAGTTGATGAAGGGATTGGCGACAGACGATTGGCAATAGATCCTTTATAGAAATATCTATAAAAAAACGTTCTCTGAAAGCATGTAATTTCATCTTTCGTTATTGGAATGCTTTAGGCCTTCATTTCTTGGCCGTTATCCACAGCCCTGTTATTTTCTGTAAGCGAGGTCTGAATCTAAAAAGGAAGCGTATTTACCCACCTATTTATGAGCAGCCATAATTGAACATCATTTAACGTTTAATGGTTACTGGAGATTGACTGTGTTTTTTTCTTCTTCTCCCTCTCTCCAAAGCTCTTTGATAAGTCATACCATTAGAAGTAAGAGGATTCCCTCCCAGGCATTGACATCCCTGTGGGTGCTGCTCACAACAACGTCAACTAGACACAAAGCAAAACACCCAATTTGGAATGGCTCGACAAAGGATATAACATTGTTTATGAACATACACACTCACATAAAAAACACACACCCATACACACACACGAAACATAGACAAATTAAGCAAACATGATGATCTTGGATGTGCTTGGAAACCATGACATTTCAAATTCTATTCAGAAGTTCTATTATCGGGGAAGATTCTCAGCCAATGTGATGATCGACTCCTCAATGACAAAAATAGTGCACAGCGGGGCTGATGAGCTGAAAATGATGTCTATTGAATTATTGCCTATACTAAAAACTATGCAGCGAGCTGGGCTTCGTATAGATCTGAGACGGGTTTTATGCCGACATTCCAGTAAAGAAGCAACGATGATGAGCCGATTAGTTACGCATTAGTCGATGCAAACAACTGACAGAGGCATAAACATAAGGATCAAAAACAGAATAATGACTGCATTTCCTATACTGCAGGTGTTAGCGGAGCACTTTGAATGTGTCCTCACTGCAATGGGCCAGCACTGCCCTCTAGTGCTCACTTGTGTTCTAGCACTCCACCTTCCAGAACTTTCATCAATCTATCGAAGCTAAATGGGTTTGTGAGGGATGGGATTAAAGTGCTTAAGGGAAAACATCAAATTAATTTAGTGGTGTGTTTGTGTGTCGTACATTATGCCTTAAAATAATCTCCAATATAGACTCCAATGATAGATTATAGTTGGTTTAGGAGATACACAACTCTCAAACCTTTAATTGTACAACCTCACACTTCGTTATATATATAAGCTGTCATTTAAATATATAATTCCACAAACAATGTGCTACGCTATGAACAGGTTAAGGCATAGTTTAAATTATGACCCAAATACCTTTCCATAGATTGTGATTATTTATTTTGTGTTAATGTTTATTCTTAACGTAAGCTTGTGAGCGATATGTTCATTAGAAAAGCAACTTTAAGGGGTAGCAAAGCAAAAGACAAATGAAAATACACTCTAATAATAAGCCAGTTATGTGTTCACGCCTGTCTTTCCATGTTACTCTCTTAATCATAATCAGATTCCATAATTCCAAATTTCCACCCTCAAATCTTGGAAGTAGGCCTACTTTTAATCTCCAATAGTTCTCAGAGAACACAACTCTAACAGCACAACAGTTCCAGGAAATTCAACTTACTCTCATTACAAACTTGATCCAGGTGCAGAATACTTGGGAAATGTAAATATTAAGGTTACATTACATAGTCTCGGTTCTTTATGGGTGAGATATCTCACGATTTAGGGTTGCTTCAGCAAGGCTGGAATCGGGCAGATTTGCCTTTGTGAAGAACGCGTTATCAAGTTACGTACAAGGTTGTCCTGGAAGAAAACTTGCTTATTTCTGCTCTGATGTTCCCCAACTCTGAGGACAAAATGGCAACGCTCCATGCCATACAACTAGCTCAATCTATAGGTGTGGTTGGCGGACCACCAGATCAAGACCCTGTCATGGCCAGCCCAATCTCCAGACCTGAAACCTATTGAAAATCTCTAGAATAGTATGTGATCAACAGGAAGATGGACACGAGCGAACAAAGAAAGAAAGCAGCGCTCATTTAATTTTTGCGCCTTGGAGAAGCATTAAGTCACATAACAGCAATGGTATGGTGTGAGGCATAATCAGACGCAAGTAATCTGTGATGGAAAATGAGTTATTCCACCAAACATTGATTTCTGAACTTTTCCTAAATTAAAACATTAGTATTGTGGTTAAAAATGAATATTAACTTGTTTTCTTTCTCATTATTCGAGGTCTGAATAATCTTTGTCGTTATTTTGATCAGTTTGTGTAATTGAATGCATTTTATGCAAATACATGCTCTAAATTACAAAATTGTATTTGCAATTTTGGAAAAACGTTGTCAGTAATTTATGGGGGGAAAAAATCTAGGCCTATATTTTGTTGTTGTTGTTTGAGCTGTAGGTAAGTGTATTTGTCCCATAACAAAATACAAACCGTGTAAAAGTTGTGTAGACCAAAACAATTTACAAGAAACAAAGCTGATTTACAACTCTACAATACAATACAAATCGTTTAATCTGACAATAGCAAAACATTACAAAAAGTGTAAGTAAATATATTTCCTATGAGAATTTATTTAGCTTCAGTCACTAAACGAATAGTCGCGTGTTGATGAGCTCTGAAGGGGCGCGTCCTATATGTCGTTCAGTCAGCGCGGCAGTCTGTGAACTGAACCAACGTAGGTATAAGTGGCACGAAAGTGAACCACTTATTTCGAAAATCCCTTTTGACAACGGTAATTTAAGATTCACCGTAATCAATAGATTATATCTGTTAATTATATAAAGCTGAGTATATGTATTAATTTTTCTTCTAGTTCGCTAACGCTAGCTTACTTTGCTAGTTCTCATACTTAATACGCATCTCTGTTAACTAGCTAGCAGGATTGTTTGTACAAATTGTATGTAGGATGTAAAACAATGTGGTATCACCGCTAGGTTATTAAGTTAGCTGTACATTTTCCCCTCAGAACTGTACAAATCAACTTGCATTACTACTCTTGTTGAGCGTTCGCAATCCTAGTTGCCCATGCAATTCTGGTCTGTCAGAATACATAAAGTTTGCATCAACAAATCAAGATATGCGCATTAATGCCATTACCTGATGAACGAACAGCTTACTTAAACGAGGCCTAGTAGTAATGATAGCTACACAATGGGTGTCATCATCATCAATTCCTTTGCCGTAAAGCTTGACTGATTCTGCAGACGAACTGACATAGGGTTATCTGCAATATCCTGCAACATGCTCTGTTTCGTTTCAGTTAAGCCTGTATGTGAAACCCTCATATGCTCAAAGATGTCGAAGATAGATAAGATGAGCATAATGGGAGTGCGAAGCTTTGGAGTGGACGACCGAGAGAAACAAATCATCACGTTCTTCAGTCCACTCACTGTCCTGGTTGGACCCAATGGAGCTGGCAAAACGGTGGGGTCTGTCATGAGATGCTGCACCAACATTTTCAAATTTAAGATGCCCCAACAGCCCGAAATTCATGGCTTTACTTTAAACGATCCAAATAAAGAGTACTGTATAGCTCTCTGTGGGATGTATTATTTAGTGTAATGGCTAAAACAGTACTGCCTCATTAATTTCTGAGTTAGTCCTAAGTGTAAAAGCAAGTGATTTATCTTTGTCTTCTGTCTACAGACAATTATTGAATGTCTGAAGTATATCACCACTGGCGACTTTCCTCCCGGGAGCAAAGGATATGCATTTGTTCACGATCCAAAGGTAAGTCTATCTTATCCAGGATTTATGATCTATATAATGTAATTAAACCAAGCCAACGGACTATATCATCTAAAAATAATACACACACACGTTATTTAATTGAATCATTGCTTTCATTTAGAGTTGCTGCTGTTCTCTGTGTGTTCTCAGGATGCTCATGAGAGTGAAGTGCGCGCCCAGATCAGGCTGCAGTTCACCGACATCAACGGAGAGAAGGTGGCTGTGCAGCGCTCCATGTTGGTCACACAGAAGGCCAAGAAGAACCCCGACTTCAAAACCCTGGAAGGGCTCATCACCAGGGTGAAGTGAGTGTGTGCAACGGCAGCTTTACACGTCTCTCTCTTTCCCTGACAACCTCTCAATATCTTTTCTCTCCAACTTTATTCTCCTTATGTGTCCTCAATTCACTCTGGGGAGGCGGAGTTGAGGACCAAAAAGCAAGCCAGTGGTTTGGAACTGATTCAAAGACTGCGTTTCGCTAATATGCTGTAGTATTTGGCAACTGATCTTTAGTGCTCCCAATCCAAAGATTCTAAGCCAAAATACTGTCTTAGTGCTTACTAATCTGGATGGTTTGGGATTTTGTTTAATCAAAGGCTGTTTAATTGTTTTTGTCATAATTGGTTTATAGTATGTTTTATATGCACACCGAGCAAAGCTAGACATAATTAAGATTATGATGAAAGCAGGTTGTTTTAATGCAAATCAGAAGAAGAAAAAAACATCTAAAACAACCACATGGCTTTTTTCTTATTTTTTCTTCTTTTCTTTTCTTTTTTTACATACTCTATATTACTCCAGGGAATCACACTTTATGTTGTAATTCTTATATCTCCATTTCCATCCAGCCATATTACACTTTACCCAAACTTAAAGTGACATATTTGGTACACGTGCTGTTTGGTAAAAAAAAAAAAAAAGTGTTTAGTCCTCCTATTGCCCCCCCCTCCCCCTTTTCTTTTTCCTCCTGAAAATCATACCCATTCCATCTGCCTCTTCACTGTTGCTGTCCCTCCCCAGACACGGACAAAAGGTGAGCCTGAGCTCCAAATGTGTGGAGATTGACCGGGAGATGATCTCGGGGCTGGGGGTGAACAAGGCCGTCCTCAGCAACGTCATCTTCTGCCACCAGGAGGAGTCAAACTGGCCGCTCTGCGAGGGCAAACCCCTCAAGGAGAGGTTTGACGCCATCTTCTCTGCCACCAGGTGCGTCTGTGTTTTAGGTTTCTTTTTGCACCATCTGTCAGACCTGCTGTGTATGCTTTCAAGCAGCAATATACCTACATACACAGACTAAGATCAATTCAAATCTGCAGACCCTCTCTTAGTCCATGGCCCTACGGCTGTGGCTGGCACGTCGTGAAGACGGATGTTCCGTTTATGTTGCACGTCCCACCTCCCGTCGTCTCTGCCTCAATCCTGTCCACCCCACTCCCCCCTCTCCCCCAGGTACATCAAGGCACTGGAGAACCTGCGGAAGCTGCGGCTAGACCAGGCAGCGGTGGTGAAGAGCTGCCAGCAGGAGCTGTACTACCTGAAACACAACAAGGAAAAGGCCAAGGAGATCAAGGACCGGCAGGACAGCAAGGAGGCCCAGCTGGCTGCCTCCAAGGACAGCGTCCAGAAGATCGAGAGCCAGATCGAGCCTCTGGAGGTATGGGTCATGGAATACGACTTGAATGGTACTGAACTAAAGAAATAAAACATGGATTTGATTTCTATTGAACAATCTTTTGTGACAGTCCTTAGTGTTCCTCGCTCTTCTTAAAGATAGGCAACAGAGAAAGAGGTCATTACCATTTCAAACTGACCCAGGGTCTTATTTTGCTATCTGGATATGCCGTACTGTCTGCTCTAGCGTTGTGGTGTCGTCCCGTCAGAAACGCCTGGACGACATCGATGACAACCTGGGGAAGGTGATGAAGCTGGACAATGACATCAAGGCCCTGGACAGCAGGAAGAAACAGATGGAGGAGGACAACCAGGAGCTGGAGGAGAAGATGGAACAGGTGAGTGGGAGAGAGAGGGAGACATAGTTATTAACGTTTTTATAAATTTGGTTAAATAAATTTTTTTTTTGGTGAAGAGCATTTAGAAATTTTTTGTGAGCTAACTTATGTAGTAGAAAACAGTATTGCAACTATTTAGAGTCCGATTGACTAATGAAGAATAGGATGGTGCCTTTAAACAGTTTCAAAGCATGTGTCAAAGCAGAGAAAAGTTAGAGGCGGTTTACTTCATCGTTATTGTTCAGTTTCCTCTGCCTGCTCTTCTGCGCTGAGAGTGGGTGGAGGTTGACCTTTAGACAAAGCCTGTCGCAGAGCGAAGACAAAACGTGCAGCACCGCATGCAAAGTCCAAAAACAAATCAGAGTTATTGGCATGCTGAGTGACAGCATAAACATTTGTGTGTGTATATACCTTTTACAGCGGCACTGGACAGTACAGTTGTCACAATCCCAAAATCATCCCTACGATACTATACCAAAAAAAGTATCAAAAGTTAATATACAAAAGTAGTCTTTGAACTTATGCAGCTGACAACGTATCAATGTGAGTGTGTGCACAGGCCGTATGTTCCGGTACTACCGTTTCTTGTGCAACAATGGGATCATGAGTGTTGTGGAGCCTTGGCACCGTGGTACTACCATGGTACCGGTAAATCATACAACCCCACATTGAACAGTACTCTTCCTGACCTGTGTGTGTGTGTGTGTGTGTGTGTGCGTGGGTCCATCTGTCCGTCCAGGTGTTCCAGGGCTCTGACGACCAGCTCCAGGAGATGTACCAGAACCACCAGCAGTCGGTGAGGGAGAAGGAGAGGAGGCTGGCCGACTGCCAGAAGGAGCTGGAGCGAGCGGGCCGGGAGTGCCAGAGGCTCAACGGGGTCAAGTCGGACCTCCTGGTCGAGCAAGGTGCCCCTCTCACCCCTCTCCTCCCTGACAGTAGAGGGTCTGTTGACTGGTCTGTGATGTGTGAAGGGGGGGGCAGGACTGTCACGCTGACGTGCCTTTCTGCTTCTCTCCAGGTCGCCTCCAGGAGGAGTCCAGTCGGCACGCTCAGAGCGTGAAGGACCGCGACGCCCAGGTGAGCGCCAACGCGGGGGCCACCAGGCGCTAAAACGCCACCTCAACGGGTTTCAAAATGTCTCTGGAGTTTTCTTCATCCTCTCTTCTCCCTTGTTGCCCCCCCCCCCCCCTGTTTTCTCCTTCCTTTTTCCCTCCTCTACTCCCGTCTTCCCCGCCCGTCAGGTGAGGGCCCTGTCCTCCTACCTGGAGATGGACGGCTACGACCGCACGCCCTTCAGCGAGCGCCAGCTGCAGAGCTTCCATCGCCAGGTCAAGGAGAGACTGGACCAGGAGACCGAGGCGGCCAATCAGCTCATGGTATTTATGGACTTGAAAAACGCTCAGGCTTTTGGTTTGTGGCACATCTCAGTGCACTGCTCACACAGTCTAGGAGTGTGTTAAAGATTCTTCCTTTAAGTTTTGAGTTTATGATGCGTGCAAGTGGTTTTATCGCTAATGATGATGGGAAGTACTTCATAACGTCCATTCAGTCGGATCTTCATAACCATTCATGAAAACCTCAGTCCCGTTCTGTATGTCTCTCCTATTGTTTAACCGGGCGGTGATATCCCGTCTCTCTCTCTCTCTCTGCTCGCTGACCGTGGCGGGCGGCAGAGGGACATGCAGGAGAAGGAGCAGCAGAAGCAGCAGTCCCTGGACGAGCTCCGGGACAAGAAGACGGCTCTGGAGAGCACGGTGGGCCTGAAGAGGGACCTGCAGGGCCGGAAGAAGCAGGAGCTCCGCGGGGTCAAGGCCGACCTGCAGAGGCTGGAGGGCTCCATGGGCCGGCTGAAGGAGCTGGAGGCCGAGCTGGCCAAGGCTGTGAGTCCACAAGCGGCACG